>CAUYLG010032226.1:0-28020 GCA_963573385.1 Cacajao melanocephalus
TTCTAGCCTGGGCAATAGAACAAGAATCCCGTTCTCTCTCCCTCTTTCTCTTCCTCTTTCTTTCTCTCGTACATTCTTTTTTTTCTTTCTTTCACTCTCACTTTCTTTCCTCTCTTTTTCTTTCTTTCAAAAAAAAAAAAAGAGAGAGAGAAATTCCACCTCAAAAAAACAATAATAAAGCCCTATTCTGTGGCATTGTGGACATAATTCTCATTTTTCAAGCAATCAAAGTACTAAACAGAAAAAGTAAGAAAGTGTGTGAGTGTGTGAGTGTGTGTGTTAAAAAAAAAAAAGAAGAATTATATGCAAAAACCATGAATATTAGAAAGGATAAGATTCAGATATTGACTTTTGATTCTGCTACACCAAGGAATTGTTGTATCCCTTAGCCAGGAGGAGTAAGAGCCATGCCTCTGCCTGGATTCTCTTGGGACCCATTCTGTTCTTATTCAATGGTAGTCCACTCTGAGGTGGTCACTTCCTTATGGGATTGTTTAATATCAGTCATACAATCTGAGGCCTTCAGACTGATGTGGCTCCAAGTTTAAAATTTAAAGAGAAAGGCTTCGTCAAATGTACCCAAAAATTTTTGTCTTTCCTTTAATATATTCTACTAAATCCAAGTTGTACATTTTTCTTGCAATGATATTTATCTAAATGACTTTCTATTCTCTCTCTAGTTCATCTGTATCTTGTATTTTTTGCTTGTTTTGTTTTGCTTATTTTGTATTTTATGTGCTTTGAGCTGTGGCATGGAAACACAGAAAAAATAATGACAGCTTTTGGCAAGACTGAGGCAGCAGTATGTTGTGAAAATATATGAGAAAACCTTGGGGAGAAATGAGAGAATTCTAAGCCAGGAAAATAGGTGAACTACCCTCCAATTTGATATGTCTCTTCCTAGGCAGTCTTCCACTGTAGGAAACATATAAATCAAGAACCTGCCTGATCAGCAAATCCTTATTTCCTGTATTAGTTTGCTAGTGCCGCCATACCAATGAATCACAGTTTGGGAGGTTTAAACAACCAAAATTTAATTCCTCACAATTGTGGAAGTTAAAAGCCTCAGATAAGGCGTTGGCAGGGTTGGTTTCTTCTGAGAGCCTCTCTTCTTGGCTTGTAGATGGCTGACTTTTCCCTTTATCTTCATAGTCTATACTCTGTACACATCTAAGTCCAAATTTCCTCTTCTTTAAGAACACTAGTCAGATTAGAGCCCACCCTAGTGACCTCATTTTAATTTAATTACCTCTTTAAACACTCTATCTCCAAATACAGTTACATTTTGAGATACTGAGGGTGAGGCTGTCAACATATTAATTTTAGGGGGGTAAAACTTAGCCCATAACATTACCTAAGCTGTCCTTCACCATCAGAGGCCAAATTGTTTGTTTTAGTCTGTCATTTTTATTATTACTAGATAATAAATGTGGCCTTTGTTCATTCATTTGTTAAGCAAAGTTTTGAAAAATCAGAAGAGTTAAAGTATTTTAAGTATAGATTTGTTAAGTACAGATGCTCTTTGACTTATGATGGGATTACATCCTGATAAATTCATTGTATGATGAAAATATCTTAAGTTTAAAAATGCATTTTATTCATCTAACCTACTGAACATCACAGTTTAACCTAGCTCATTTTTTTTTTTTCGGAGATGGAGTTTTGCTCTTGTTGCCCAGGTTGAACTGCAATGGTGCAATCTTGGCTCACCATAACCTCCGCCTCCCAGGTTCAAGCAATTCTCCTGCCTCAGCCTTCCGAGTAACTGGGATTACAGGCATGTGCCACCATGCTTGGCTAATTTTTTGTATTTTTAGTAGAGACGGGGTTTCACCATGTTGGTCAGGCTGGTCTCGAACTCCCAACCTCAGGTGATCCACCTGCCTCGGCCTCCCAAAGTGCTGGGAATACAGGTGTGAGCCACTGTGCCCGGCCCTAGCCTAGCTCATCTTAAATGTACTCAGAACACTTATATTACCCTACAGTCGCAAAATCATCTAACACAAAGCTTATTTAATAATAAAGTGTTGAGTAGCTCATGTAATTTATTAAATATTATGCTGAAAGTGAAAAACAGAATAGTTGTATGGGTATTCAAAGTACAGTTTCTATTGAATGCATATCACTTTTGTGTCTCATAAAGTGAAAAAATTGTTAAATCAAACCATCATAAGTCAAGACTGTCTGAATATAATTAACACTGATCATTTTTTTCTTTTCTTTTTTTTTTTTTTTTTGAGACAGAATCTTGCTCTGTCGCCAGGTGCCAGGCTGGAGTGCAGTGGCACAATCTTGGCTCACTGCAACCTCTGCTTCCCAGGTTCAAGCAATTCTCCTGCCTCAGCCTCCTGAGTAGCTGGGACTACAGGCATAAGCCACCATGCCCAGTTAATTTTTGTATTTTAGTAGAGATGGGGTTTCACCATGTTGGCCAGGATGGTCTCGATCTCTTGACCTTGTGAGCTACCCACCTCGGCCTCCCAAATTACTGGGATTACAGGCATGAGCCACCACATCCGGCAATTGTTTTTTTCTTAAAGCTTCCTCCCTAAAACTGGAAAGCTAATTTTCTGCCCACAGGCTGTTTGAACACACCATTTCTTCAATGATAGATAACAAATATAACCTGTGTACTTCAATATTCTGTACTCCTTGTTTGCACTCCTTGTATACTACCAAGGCTTACAAATACCATTTGGAATACCTAAGGTAGATAGTTTCTAAACTTAGTTTTCTTCCTATTGTTCTTATATCACCCACTTCATCAACTCTTCAGTATGTCTACAATTAAATAAGTATGAATCCCATTGGCTCAGAGGTATAGAATCTTACAGTAGCTATTAAATGTGATATTTACCACATTCTCAGCATTAAGTCAGAAAGGAAAATCCCAGAATTGATTACATTGGGACTTAGCACATAGAGATAATTTGACTAAGCATAGGTCAAATGTTTAACAGCTCACAGAGATATAACTGAAGGATATCAGTAATTATATTCTTAAATTAAGCAATCATTCCTTGGCAGGGTATGAAAACACAGAGGCTCACATCTATTTTCACCTTTTCCTATATTTACAAGACACATTGGCAAACTTCTATAATTCTTATATTTGGAATTTGATTTGTAGTTGATATTGGCAACTGTTAGTCTTTATGCCAGCTACCCTCACTTACAGAACAATCAGAATATGCTGACTCAGAAAACCCACATACTATAGCTTCAGAATTTTTTTTCCCTCAGAACTTTCAGGGATGAAAAATCCAGAAGTGTCTCTCAGAAAAAGTTTTGTTTGTTTGTTTGTTTATTTGTTTTGAGACTGAGTCTTGCTTGCTCTGTCGCCCAGGCTGGAGTGCAAAGGCACAGTCTTGGCTCACTGTAACCTCTGCCTCCTGTGTTCAAGTAATTCGCCTGCCTTGGCCTCCTGAGTAGCTGGGATTACAGGCACACGCCATTATGTCCAGCTAATTATTGTATTTTTGTAGAGATGGGGTTTCATCATCTTGGCCAGGATGATCTTGAACTCCTGCCCTCGGGTGATCCGCCTACCTCCGCCTCCCAAAGTGCTGAGATCACGGGTGTGAACCACTGCGGCTGGCCCAGAGAAAGGTTTTTATTTTTTAACTAATTCATCTTCTTCATTGTTTTTTTTTTGGAAACAGAGTCCTGCTCTGTCGCCCAGGTGGGAGTGATATGATCATAGCTCACTGAAACTTTGAACTACTGGGTTCAAGTGATCTTCTCACCTCAGCCTCCTGAGCCATGCTTAGCTAAATTTTTAAAATTTTTGTAGCGATGAGGTCTTGCTATGTTGCTGAGACTGGCCTCAAGCTCTTGGCCTCAAGTGATCCTCCTGCTTCAGCCTTTTAAAACTAATTACTGATTCAATAGCATTCCCACAGCCAGAAAACTCATATGGCTTTGAAGTCAATTCTCAAAAACTTAATTTAAAACAGGATGATTCTTCCAAATACCAATTTTTTTTTAGCATTAGAGGACTGAGCTACGATGTTGCCAGAAAATGTCAATTATTCAATAATTCTAACTTATGAGTAATATAGAAAAATACCTAGTAGTCAAGTAAAAAGTCATTAAGGATCAAACAACAGGATCTTAGGATATGGGGCTAATTAGGACCAGATACTCCAGATCATGTAGTTCAGTGGTTCTCAAACTTTAATGAGCATCAGAATCGCTGGGGGAGGGGAGGGCTTGTTAAACTATAGATTGTTGGGCCCTATCCCCAGAATTTCTGATTCAGTAAATCTGGGATAGGGCTCAAAAATTGCATGTCTGACAAATTCTCAGATGATGCTGATGCTGTTGGTCTAGGCATCACACTTTGAGAACCGCTGATCTTGTTGGGTTTTCTCCTTCCAAAGCTAAGAGGACTGTTTATTTAATGAAGAAGATGTTCTTGGCCAATTTCTTACCTACCTCAAGAGTAGACAAGCACAATGGCTGAAGAGAACTTACTACGTGAAACACCCAGATTGTACATATCATGACCCAGTGAGGTAACTACAACTGTGATACCCATTTCACAGATGAAGGAACACGAGAATAGGGAGTTAAACCCAGACTTCAGAGTGAGTTCTTAACCACTTCCACTACTCTGCTTCCCATGGTAACAGATAAGAACTTAACTGTGTGCACTGATCCATCAAGAGTAATGACAATGAAGCTAGGTACAGTGGCATGCCTGTAATTTCAGTACTTTGGGAGGCTGAAGCAGGAAGATCACCTGAGCCCAGGAGTTTGAGACCAGTTTGGGCAACACAGTGACACCCTATCTCTATACACACAAAAATATTTTTTAATTAGCCAGGTGTGGTGGCTCGCACCTGTATTCCCAGCAACTCAGAAGGCTGAGGTAGAAGGATCACTTGAATCTGGTGGTCAAAGTTGCAGTGAGCCACGATTGTGCTACTGCACCACTGCACTCCAGCTTGGGCAACACAGTGAGCCCCTGTCTCTAAAAACAATAAAATAAAAATCATATGTCAATGAAATATGCCAAGAACATCTGTTCCATTTTAAACAAATTACTAAAGTGGAGCATGATTTTTATAAACCGTGATAACTACTTGGTAATTACAAGAACCGGAAACCAACCTGAGCTATCTAGCTGAATATGAAATGTGCACAATCCAAGGGCTTCAGGAAGAGACTAGAACAGGAACTTGGAAAGTATTAAGACTTTCTCTCTGCTTTCTATTTCATCTGTTTCTCTCCACAGACAGACTTTCCCTGCAGTTTCAGTTCACATGGAGGAATCTGGCCAGCCCATAACTCTTAAATTTACATTTGAAGGGTGGCAAAATATGCCACCTAAAACATTCCACTTTGGCATAAGGACTACTTTCAGCTAAAGGCACTTGAAAAATAGCAGATACAAGAAAGGCATTCTGATCTCCCTTTTTCTTCCTGAAAATAGAAAATTAAAATCTCCCGTGTGAAAGATGTCCTCCCTGTATCAGGAGAAAGGAAACATTATTCAATTGGGAGTCTTAGCTGAGAGAATTCTGTACAAACAGACCTTGTTAAAATAATTATTATCTTCCTTTTAGCTCCCAACATAATTTAGGTTACTTTTCCACAATTGCCTCTCTTTGTTCAACCCAATATATTAATAAAAGCATTTAGTTTTTGCCATTTCTTTGGGTCTTCATTTCTTTATGACAGTTCCTATGTCATATAAAATTTATATTAAAATTTTATGCCTTTCTCCTACTAACCTATCTTATGTCAATTTAATTCTCAGGCCCAGCAAAAGACCCTAAGAGAGTAGAGGGAAAGTTTTGCCTCCACTACACATTCACAAATTCAGGCCCACTCAAATTAACTGGCTGTTACTCAGATCTAATCCCTAATTCCTAGTGGAGAGAATCTGAATGGCCTGAAGTTAAGTGTTCCCCCTGGTTCAGTCATTTATGGCTATAGAAGTGGGGTCATCCGGTATAACTCTGGCTACTTGTGTGTGAGGCAGGGGAGGAAATCATTGGCTGTGAGCTGAGCTCACACTTTGAAAGGAGTCCACTCAAACTCTTGCAGTGCTTGATCACTTCTCTCTATCACAGGATACCTTCTATCTCTTACAGTAAAGTTCAGAGATCAAGAATGTAATTTGTTCCTGACCTATCAAATTGGCAAAAACCCAGATGCCAATACACACTGATGGTGAGGCTGAGAAGAAATAGTCACTCATGCATTAGTGACAGGAGTGCCAAAGGTACAAGCCCCATGCCAAACCTACAAAATATTCAGGTGCATTAATCCTCTAAGCTAGAAATTCCACTTCTTGGAATCTGCTCAACAGGAATCAAGAGAAATGGCCAAGGAGTATAGATGTTTTCAGTCCCTATACTTTTAAAAGAAAATCATAGACAAATAATGATACCTTATTGCATTATCAAAAAGCAAAAAGCCACCCATGATCCTTGTCCCTTACACTCCATTAATTAAATGCAGCCAGTCTTGCAACACAAGTGCTCTTATATACCATATACCATAGAAAAACTCCATTCAATTTTTAGAACTTTTAATTTGCAAGTAGCATTTTATAGGTGACTGCTGCTGTTTCATACTGTAAGGAAAGTCTGCCCTATATAATGTTGATGTGATATAGAGGGAAATTGCTCCAAAAATATCTAGTCCCACTGATGTGTGGTATTGGGGACTACATTAGTTATGTCTCTCTGCATGACAGCTTTTAGAGCAGCTAACATGAAAATGCTTCATCTAAGTGATAAGCAAATCATATGGAAACATTTTACAGCCAATGTATTTCATGCACATTGAATCCTGGGGAAAATCCAAGTAGAGCATGGTTTTAAGTCAATCATTTACCGTCTTTTTTTCTCTCTAGTACATCTCTTCACATATTAAAGACTTGAAGAGTGAAATGTTTGAGGAACTCCTTAAGCACCTTTGCCACTCTGCAGATGAATTCCGGGAGGTCATAAAAGCTGACATGCAGAGGCAGATGTTTGCTGAACTCTTCCTACATTGTGACCATGGGAAGGTAGGTTAAGACGTTTAAAGAATTGCTTCTTGGCTGGATGCTGTGGCTCACACCTATAATCCCAGCACTTTAGGAGGCTGAGGCTGGTGGACTGCTTGAGCCCAGGAGTTTGAGACCAGCCTGGATAACATGGTGAAACCCCATCTCTACGAAATAGATACAAACTTTACTGAAATATATTTGTTTATGAACCTTATACTTATTTGTTTGTATCTCCATGTCCAGAAAGGATTTAAGGAAGCTCACAGAATAGATAAAATGCAACAACAAAATGTAAACTAAAAGTAGGATGAAAGAAGAAAAATATAAGAGAGGGGATAGTAAATGAAGCTTGGAACAAAGCCCCAAAATACATAGCATAATGACCTAAATATTTGTTGTGGGTTGTTTACAAGTTTGGATCTAAGCTTCCTAGTAGGATCTAATGTGAAAAGGGAAACATGACCAAACACGTTATCAGCAATGTTTACAAGATGATTACAAACTAGTGCTAAGAAGTACAGAAATTTGGGGTTCAAATTACAGTTAGTAGTAGTGTCTCTTTGTTAAAGGGGCCCTTTTGTGCTGAAGTCAAAATCTTTTATGATGGGCTTGTAATAGATTAAACAGTGACAACGTTTTTAGGGCAGTTTCTTATAGCTACTTTAAATGTAGGTAAACAATGCCACACTGGACTGCAATTCAGAAAAAGCAATTCTTAAAAGAACCAGTATGTTGCAATCTAGGTTCTCAGATCTATGCTAATTTGAATGAAGTCAGGAGTATATTTTGTAAAATCTGAAATGTCTATGTGTCTTTCAGTCAATCGTTATTGAATATTGCTTCTTTTAACAGAGCTTGTAATAAACATTGGATGACATAGGTGTCAAAATTTTACTCCTGGGTAAAATGCCTGAAGGACAACTATTCTCTGTTGGCCAATTTAATACCAATTCATGTGCTGTAACAAACATAGTGAGATAATATTTAGAGAAATTAGCTGAGGTTTGCCTTCATTCTTTGCTTTTCTTCCCATCATTCAAGCAATAGTTATGTGCTGATATTGAAAGTGCAGGGGTGGAAAAACTATACCTCCATCCTCGTAGGATTCCTGCTGGGTCTGAGCATTAATTTGACGTAAGATAGAATAACAAGAGAAAAGCATACAAATTTAGTTACAAGTTTTAGATGGCACAGGAGTCCTCTTAAGGGAATGAAGACCCAAAGAGGCAGTTAGAGTCAGTTACTTATGTACTGGATTGGACAAAGAATACCAAACTGTGAAAATGTGACTAAATTATGTCTGTAGTCTTAAAGGATAAGAGTTATTCTAAGAAGGTCTGTACAGTATTCTGTTGGTCTCAACTTCTCATCCTTGAAGATAACAATTATGCCTTTCCTTATAGTATAGGGAGAGTTAATTTCACATGGGAATTTCATCTTCTGCTTTGAAGAAACAGCATGAAGGTCAAGTGATTTTTTTGTGTCTGTTGCTTTTCAAGTGTCTTTAACTTAAATAGTCAATATGTCAGAATAGCATATTTTAACCCCTTCAGAGGGAAGATTGAGTCTGGAAAAAAGAAGTTAGATTTGTTTCTGAATTGAATATATATCTGGGAACAAAGCTCAAAAATGCGTAACATAATAACAATTATGAGAGAGAGAGAGAGAACCTCACTGTATCACCCAGGCTAGAATGAAGCAGCATGATCATAGCTCACCACAGCCTCTACCTCCTGGGTTCAAGTGATCCTCCCACCTCAGGCTCCCAAATAGATAGGACTACCAGGCACCATCATGCCTGGCTAATTTTTAAATTTTTGTGGAAACAGAGTTTCACTAAGTTGCCCAGGTTATTCTTGAAATCCTGGCGCAAGAGGTCTTCCCAGCTTGGCCTCCCAAAACCCTGGGATTACAAGCATGAGCCACCACATCCAGCCATAATTGTATATTTTTAACCAGTAGCTGAGACAAAAGTTCTAGAAGCCCAGACTTTAAATCGAAAATGCTGGGCCCTTAAGAAACAATGGAGAATCATAAAGTAAGGAAGAATGCAAAATATGGCATCAAAGCAGTTATTCTGTCAATGGGAAATTGTGACCAGCTGATGAGAGAAGGAGGTTGGAGTGCATGTGACTAGAGTTTAGAGGCTGTCTGGGTCCCTAAGTCAAGGTTAGCACCTGATCTCTCATTCCTGAGCTCCAATCATGGTTGGAGATTGAGGGCAACATTATTGACACCCCTGGAAATCCCAGGTAGGTTGACAGGAAATTTAAGAACAGCAGGCACTTGCATTTCATTTTCTAGGTATAGCTCAGAGACTACAAGCTTCATAAAGAAGTCCTAAATCCTACATGGCACTGAAGAGGAAGAGTAGTAGCTGTAGAAGGCAGGGTCTAGGTTGATGGGCCTGATGATACTTCCTTTCACTCCTGTGGCCTGAGGAAAGGTGATGAGTATTCCTAAATACCTGTATGTAAAGGACAGTGGATGTGCAAAGATGATGACTATGAAAGTTCTGGTAGTACCCCTAGGAAGACACCTGGGTTTGAACAAGGAGAATTAAGGACAAAAATAGCAAATACCAAAATAAAACTTCCAGATGACTCAATGAGATGAACTATATACACGACAGTCAGAGTCAACAAGTACTGTGGTTGATACTGAACTAGACTGTCCTTTCTCTGATGGCAGGACTCTATATAAGCAACACCACTCCCCAAAATGTGGGCAAAAGATATGAATACCCAATTCATGGAATCATTATATACTCAATAGATGACCAAAAATAGTTTTTAACAATAATACCTATCACTGATACAAATAGAGGAAAAACATTTCTTAAACATTCCTGGTGAAAATTGAATAGTTGTATTTTTGCAAAGCATTCTGAATATATCTGCTTAAATAAAAAATACATACATGCTTCAGCCAGGCAAGCCATTCCTAAAATTTTTATTCCATAGAAATAAAAGCACCAGTAAATTTAAAAATACACATACAAAGAAAATTCTTGTTGCATTGTTTATAAATGAAGAAAAAGAGAGAGGTTAATGAAATACTATATAGGGGAATGCTTTAAAAATAATAGTACATCAATATCTTGAGATATCATGTAGCCTTTTTTTTTTTTTTTGAGACAAAGTCTCACTCTGTCACCCAGGCTGGAGTACATTGGCACCGTCTCAGCTCACTGCAACCTCTACCTCCCAGGTTCAAGCGATTCTCCTGCCTCAGCCTCCCAAGTGACTGGTGTTACAGGCATGAGGCACCTCCCCGGCTAATTTTTGTATTTTTAGTAGAAATGGGATTTCTACCTGTAGCTAGGACTACAGGTTCATACCACCATGCCAGGCTAATTTTTTATTTTTTTGTAGAGACAGTAACTCATTGCATTACCCAGGCTACTCTTGAACTCTTCAGCTCAAGTGATTCTCTCTCCTTGGCCTCCCAAAGTGTTGGAATTACAGGCATGAACCACTATGCTTGGCTTGTACCACATTTTCTTTATACAGTCTACCATTGATTCACATTTAGGTTGGTTCCATGTCTTTACTATTGTGAATAGTGCTGCAATGAACATATGCGTGCATGTGTCTTTACGGTTGAACAATTTCTATTCCTTTGGATATATATCCAATAATAACAGGATTGCCGGGCCAAATGGTAATTCTGCTTTGAGTTCTTTGAGAAATCACCAAACAGCTTTCACAATGGCTGAACTAATTTACATTCTACCAACTGTGTATAAGCATTCCCTTTTCTCTGCAACCTTGCCAGCATCTGTTATTTTTTTGACTTTTTAATAATAGCCATTCTGACTGGTATGAGATGTATCTCATTGTGGTTTTGATTTGCATTTCTCTAATGATTAGCAATGTTGAACATTTTTCTGTATGTTTGTTGGCTGCGCATATGTCTTCTTCCTTATTTTCTGAGAAAAGGTCTCACTCTGTCATTCAGGCTGGAGAGCAGTAGTAACATCACAGTTCACTGCAGCTTCAACCTCCTGAGGGTTTGAGTGATCCTCTTATCTCAGCCTCCCAAATAGGTGGGACTATAAGCCACGCCACCAGGCCCAGATAATTTTTGTAGAGATGGGGTTTCACCATGTTGTACAAGCTAGGCTGGAATTCCTGGGCTCAAGCGATGTACCAGGCCTCCCAAAATTCAGTGATTGGAGTTGTGAGCCACCGTGCCTGGCCGTGTTTGTCTTATTATGTAAAGTGTATATTCAGGTCGGGTGTAAACAGAGTAAACAGACAAACTACAGAATGAAAGATAGTTTATTTTGCTGTGCAGGAGCTTATTTTTTTTTTTTTCAAGAAGAGGTTTCACCATGTTGATCAGGCTGGTCTTGAACTCTCGACCTCAGGTGATCCACCCACCTCGGCCTCTCGAAGAGCTTATTTTTAAAATAAAGTTATATTAATTAAAATAGCTTTGGTTTTGGTACTGGAATAGACAAATCAATGGAACAGATTATTAGATCTGGCATCAGGTGCAAGAGCATTTGAGAATTTAGTACATAACACAGGTGGCAATATAAATCATTGGGAAAAGGAGTAATCAATGAGTTACACTAGGACAATTAGTTTTCCATATTGGGAAAATTATCAAAGTAGATTCCACTCTCATTAATGAGGAAAAGTGAGTTCTGATTAGAAATCTACATGTGGAAAACAAAATTTTAAAAATTTTAGAAGCAGCCAGGTGTGGTGGCTTATACCTGTAATCCCAGTGACTCAGGAGGCTGAGGCAGGAGAATGGCTTGAGTCCAGGAATTCAAGGATGCAATGAGCTATGATCATGCCACTGCACTCCAGTTTGGGTGATAGAGTGAGACCCAGTCTCCAAATAAATAAATAAATAAATAAATAAATAAATAAATAAATAAATTAGAAGCAAATTTAGAGCATATATTTTGAACTCAAAATGGTTTGTGCTTATTTGGAGTATTCCTCAGGAGTATTCCTTAGTGAGACCCTGTCTAAAAAAGTTTTAGAAGCAGCCAGGCATGGTGACTCACACCTGGCTGCTTCTAAAATATTTTAAATTTTGTTTTCCACATCTAGGTTTCTGATCAGATAGAATCCACTTTTCCTCATTATGAGGGTGGGATCTACTTTTATGTTTTTCCCAATATGAAAAATTAATTGTCCCAGTATCATTCATTGATTAGTCACTGTATATCTAAAGGAAACGATTGATATATTTGACTACCTCAAAATTAATGTATATCCTCAAAATTAATGATAACATTGATATGACTAAACACACCAGAAGTTAAATTGAAAGATAAGAGATAAACTGGGGAAAAATATTTGCTACGTAAAAAAATAATGGTCATTCTCAAAATTTTACAAATTCGTAAGAAATAAACAACTGGGCCAAGCGTGGTGGCTCACGCCTGTAATCCCAGCACTTTGGGAGGCTGAGGCAGGTGGATCATAAGGTCAAGAGATTGAGACCATCCTGGCTAACACGGTGAAACCCCGTCTCTACTAAAAATACAAAAAATTAGCTGGGCATTGTGGTGGGCACCTGTAGTCCCAGCTAGTCGGGAAGCTGAGGCCCGCAAATTGCTTGAACCTGGGAGGTGGAGGTTGCAGTGAGCGAAGAGTATGCCACTGCACTCCAGCGTGGGCGACAGAGCGAGACTCCATCTCAAAAAAAAGAAAAAAAAGAAAGAAATAGACAACTGGTCCCAACTGAAAAACGGGAAAAGGATATGAAAAACCCATTCATAGAAGAGGAAAAACCCAAATATGTAAGTGCATGAAAATATATTAAATCTCACTAGTAATCAGGGAAATGAAAATTAAAATAATGATACCATTTTTATCTATCAGATTAGAAAAAATAATAAACTCTAACCATATCAAGCATTGGTGTGGATACGGAGAAATAATACTCTCATTCAATGCTGGTGAGAATATAAATTGGTATGAACATTTTGTTACACAATTTGGCTATAACTAATAAAGTTGAAAATGTATACATTATATAATCCAGTAATTCTACTTCTAGTTATTTACCATAGAGAAATGTTTGCACATGTACACAAGGAGATGTGCATAAGGATGTCCACTGCAGCATTATGTTGATATCAAAATACTAAAAATAATAGAACTGCCCATAAATAGAAGAGTTTTTTTTAAATTATGGTGTTTTCATATTACAGAATGCCTTATTGCAGTTAAAAAGAATAAAATATATTTCTTTACATACATGAATTAGATCTCAATGTTGAGTAAATAAAATCAATTTGAAGAAAGACATACGTACTATATCAGGTATTTTTGTTTTTGTTTTTGTTTTTGAGACAAGGTCTTGCTCTGTCAGCCAGGCTGGAGTGCAGTGGCATGATCATAGCTCACTGCAAATCAAGTGACCCTCTGGCCTCAGCCTCTGGAGTAGCTAGGACCACAGGTGTGCACCACCATGCCCGGCTAATTTTTTATTTTTTGAAGCAATGGGGTCTCACTGTGTTGCTATATCAGGCTTTTTAAAGAACATACACAAAATGTTAACAATCATTATTTCTGGGTGTTGGGAACCCAGATGTTAATATCATTTTCTACATTTTTCTATAATTAAAATTTTTCTCAAAAATAACCATTGAAAAAGAACAAGTAGGGAGCAGTTAATTGTTTCAAGTGACATACTTAGGTCAGGTAATATAAGAACTGAACATTATACATTGGATTTAGCCATCAACAAGTGAGTCACAAATATTTCTTAAACATTTACTAAGTAGAGGCCATTTTGACATGTCACAGAATGGAAAAGTAGAGAATAAGCCTAAAGGCAAGATATAACTTTCCTGATTTTGATGCTGCAGCTTTTATTTACATAATAATGATTGTTGTGGTGGTAGTAATGACAAAAGCTTCAATAAGCCACATTCCAACTGCATAAAAATCTTAAATCTCCTGTAACAACTAATCACAAACTTTCTGCTTTGTTTAGGTAGGGTTTTTGGATCGGCAGAGAACATTGGCCCTGCTGGAATCATTCTATGACCATAGTTCCCAAATGCTTAGGAGTTTACTTCGAAACCCACGACAATGTAAGTGCCATTCAGAGTATATTCAAGCTGGGAGTGTCTCAGTACACTGATATGTACTGTTATGATACACTGATATGATAACACAAGACCATTCTACCACCATGGAATCCCTTCATGTAATAGCTCTCTTTGATCATAACGATATCTAGGTGTTTATTCCCCCCACAAAATTCACTCTTCATTGCAACTAGATGTATTTTTCACCATAGTGCAATACTCAAAAATTTTATATCAGAACTCAGCTAGAACTCAATTTTAAATTCATTCAATTGAACAATTGCTTTAGTGACAGTCTGAATGTTTTGGAAATTAAGTTAGTAATGGTAATTCCATTTTATTAAAAAAAAAATGTGTCTGAGACAGAGTCTTACTCTTCTTGCCCAGGCTGGAGTGCAGTAGCATGATTATGACTCACTGCAGCCTCAACCTCCCAGATAGGAGATGATTCTCCCACCTCAGCCACCTGAGTAGCTAAGATTACAGTGTGCCCAGCTAATTTTGTGTATTTTTTAATAGAGAGAGAGTTTCACCATGTTGTCCAGGACAGTCTCAAATGTCTGGATGCTGGGATTATAGGTATAAGCCACTGCACCCAGTCTGGTAATTCCATTTTAATGCCCAATTTAAAATTATAAGATTTATATGAACAATATTTCCTTTTTCCAAGCATTTTATTTGTACATCTTTACTTATACAGTAAAATATCCTTTTTATGTTATTTTCAAAACAAATAGAATTTTGAGATTTATTTTCATTTTATTTTACTTTTTCAGAGATGGGGTATTGCTATCTTGCCCAGGCTTGCTTCAAACTCCTGGGCTCCAGCAACCTCCTGCCTCAGCCTCCTGAGTAAGCCAGGACTACAGGCACGTGCCATTGTGCTTAGCTTAATTTTCATTTTTCTAAAGAGAAGGCATTTTACTGGCTGAGTTTTCTAAAGAATGTCAATTTTTTTTTTTTTTTTTTTTTTTTTGTGATGGAGTCTCACTCTTGCCCAGGCTGGAGTGCAATGGTGCGATCTCAGCTCACTGCAACCTCCACCTCCCAGGTTCAAGCTATTCTTCCTGCCTTAGCCTCTCCAGTAGCTGGGATTACAGGTGCCCCCCACTCTACCCAACTAATTTTTTGTATTTTTAGTAGAGATGGGGTTTTGCCATGTTGGCCATCCTGGTCTCGAACTCCTGACCTCAGGCGATTTGCCCACCTTGGCCTCCCAAAGGGCTGAGATTGCAGGCATGAGCCACCACACCTGGCCAAGAATGTCAATATTTTATTTCTGTGTGAAGATTTATTACTTGGATACTTACAAATCTGTAGGTGATATACTTGGAGTATTTCTGAAAATTATGAGAATCACAATTTTATAGCTTATCACTACTGTTTTGGGGGAAATGGGGACAGTCTTGCGGCATGAGTTTCACTCTTTATAGTACGGACACCAGGATTTTACTGTTGTTGTTTAACAGTGGGATTCTGTGAATACTATCCAGTCTTTTCCTAGTATTCTGTTCCAGGTGTCCACATAAGTTGTAGAGGAAAATAATAGAGAAATGAAAAACAAAGAGGAAGGCAAGAGGAAGGGGGAAACAATGAATGTTGGAAAAACATAGCCTCAGTGAAAGATTTTCATGGATAAAGACTTGCTTTTTATATTGGAGATATTGAAAAGGTATTTGAGATGAAAGATGTGTCCCCTTTCCCATCCCTATGTGATGCTTATTGTGGGAAGACCACAAAGGTAGAGGACAAATTCTATTTCTTTGGTAGTCTAAGCAACACTCCAAGTAGCAAAAGGAGAATCCTATTTATTTCCAAAATCACATCTTTTAGGAAGGGATGATTTCTAACTTATAGTAGTAAGCATTTTTTTATGTTCTTTTGGGTACATTTTTACTTTTTATTGTGTTGCAACCAAAGGTAACTGATATTTATTTAGAGCAATAGGCCTATATTATGATCACTGTGCTCAATGATTTTCTTTGCATTAATTTAATAGCTCTAATTCTGCATTATAAGATCAATAGTTTAGGTGAATGCTTTGTTTTCTGTATTAGGGCCATTCATTGAATTTGAAGAGATGAACTTGTCTGAGTTGTGGGGAGACATGGATAATCAGAAACACATTTATGAAGGCTTTGACAAAGTGCTCTTAGAGATGAATACATTACTTTCTGCAGAACACGCTAGCAAAACCCAAAGTAAATTGTTAGAAAGTCCAGATCAACCTAAACTCGATGAACAGAGAATATCAACACCACCTGCAAACCTGCCAGAAGAGCAGAGAGGAGTAACTGCAGAACAAGGACCACAAAGAATTTCAACTGAAGAACAAGAACAATGCAAAAAGGCAACTGCAGAACAAGAACCGTACATAGAATCAGTAATTAAACCAGGAACCTACACAGAGTCAACTCTAGAACAAGGGTCAAGTAGAGAGTTAATAATAGAACAAGAAACACACAGAGTGCCATCTACAGAACAAGGACAGCACAAAGGGTCAATAGTAGGACAAGGACCACACAGAGTTTCAGTTTCAGAACAAAGACCAAGCAGAGAGTCAACTGCAGAACAAGGGTTACGCAGAGGCTCAATTGCAGAACAGGGGTCACGCAGAATGTCCACTGCAGAACAGGAATCGCTCCAAGAGTCAATAATTGAAGAACCATACCAAAAATCAGAACAAGGACCCTATGGAGAGATAATTTCAGAAGAGCAAGAAGACATAGGCTCAACTTCACAATCAAGAAAATATAGTATGTTAAAAAGTACAAAATCTGGGGAGCCCATACCCTCTGAGTACATTGAAGTCCCTCTAAAGGAAAAGAGGTCTTGGGAACAAATACATGAAGAACAAATATTCCTGAGTTCTGAACTGCAAGAGGAAGTTCCAACATCAAGTAGGAAAGATCACTTTTCAGGTAGTAATGCAGTTCTTCTACAATATCAGCTCCCTGTTTTGTGGAATGGTTTTTAAAGTCTTTTCAGAAAATACTCATTTAAGTCAGAATTTTTTTCTGGCAATCAGGTCATGCAAACCTCAGGCATATTTTGCTGCTCAACTTGAGTCTAGACCTTGAACAGTAATCAATTAAGTTAATTACATTCACCAGTGAAATGCAAACCAGAATGTCTCTATTGTCAATTTATGTATAATTTCCATTGCACTAGATTATAGAAGTGTTTTAATTGGGTTTCTGAAAAGGTAGTAGAAGCCCTTTTGTTTTAAATGTGGTGTCTGATATAAGAAACCACTTTTAAATTTTTCTTTTATTTCAACTGTAAAATGGGTCTTGCTTTTTTCAGTTAAATATAAAATATATGTTCTAGAAGAGTTTCTGAAAGTCATATTTAAGACAGAATGCATTCTGCATTTCAAATATTTATTATCATGTCTTTGGCCAGAATTTAGGCATACAGTAGTCCCCCCTCATCCATGGTTTTGCTTTCCACAGTTTCAGTTAACCACAATCAACCACGTTCGGAAAGCATTACGTGGAAAATTCTGGAAATAAACAATTCATACATTTTTAATTGTGCATCATTCTGAGTAGCGTGATGAAATCTTACACCTTTTGTTCAGTATATCCATGTTGTCTATGCTACCTGCTAATTAGTCATTAATAGCTGCTGGATTAAGTGACTAATGAGCAGGTAACATAGATTGTCATGATACTGCAGTATTCTTGTTCAAGTAACCCTTATTCTACCTAATAATGGCTCCAATCACAAGAGTAATGATGCTGACAATTTGGATATGCCAAAGAGAAGCTGTAAAGTGCTACCTTTAAAGTGAAAAGGTGAGCGTTCTCGGCTGGACACAATGGCTCATGCCTGTAATCCCAGCACTTTGAGAGGCCAAGGCAGGTGGATGGCTTGTGCCCAGAAGTTCAAAACCAGCCTGGGCAACATGGCAAAATGCTGTCTCAAAAAAAAAAAATAGCTGGGCATGGTGGCATGCACCTGTAGTCTCAGCTACCCAGGAGGCTGAGGTAGGAGGGTCACCTGAACCTCAGGAGGTTGATCCTGCAATAAGCCATGATCACACCACTGCACTCCATTCAGCCTAATCAACAAAGCGAGACCCTATTTGGAAGGAAGGAGGGAAGGAAGGAAGGGAGGGAGAGAGGGAGGGAGGGAGAGGGGGAGAGCGGGAGGGGGGGAGGGAGGGAATAAAAGGTAAAAGTTCTCAACTTAGTAAGGAAAGAAAGAAAATTGTATGCTGAGATTGTTAAGATTTACCATAAGAACAAATCTTTTACTCATTAAATTGTGCAGAAGGAGAAAGAAATTCATGGCTAGTTTTTCTGTCACACTTCAAACTGCAAAAGTATATGTACTCTCTGCAGTTTCAGACATTCATTAGGGATCTTGGAACATATCCTTCCAAGAATAAAAAGAGGACTACTGTATAGTAATAACTAGCTGTGAGGGAGGCTGGGAAATGTAGCCCTCATTTTGCATGGCCAAATTGGATACAATAAATAGCTTTTGTTACAGAGATGCTTTCAACAATTCAAGTTATTAAGTGATTTCACTGTAGTTGATTAGGACACAGCATATATGGGAAAGTACTTACAGTTTTTGGTGTTCTATATGCAAGGCATTTCTACCACTTAGTAACCTTAGAATAGCTAATGGAATGTGTAATGTCTAATTCACAAGCATTTTCATTTGTACCTTTTAGAAACTACAAAAAAGGAAGTTCAGAAAGACAGGTCCTGTGAACCCAAGTCCCAAAACATAGAAGGAAAGTCATGGTCAGGTAACTCCTCATTTAATCTTCCTTTCATTTATACCCTAGAACAAAAATATCGTGAAAGTGAAGTTTGATTGGCTATGTTATGGAATGTGTTTTTACAGGTGAATTTTTTACTTGTAACTGGAAAACGAAGTATGTAAAATTTGAAGATGAGGAACAGGCAAACTTAATCTATGGTAACTCCAGGTTCACAGGTATATGTTAACAATGAGAGTACAAAGAATAGATGGCAGTCCAATAGATTGATTTAATTTACTGTGGTACTCAATAATAAAGACTGAATTTAGCTAACACAGAATGGGAAGGTGTCCTCGCATTATTTTGTCCTTGAGCTGATGAATCTAAATGTATACCAGATAGATGTATTTGGTGGTGGTGTACTATTGATGGTGGCATGTGCTATTGATGAATGCTCTTGTGCTTTAAAACTTATGGGATTAGTATATATTTTTTTAATCATGATATGGCCCTGCAACTGCTTGAAAACTATGATCTAAGCATACAGAGGGAATCAGATGTTAGATACTAAAACTCAATAGAAATCATTTCAGCTATTCCTTTCCCTGGTAGGGTCACATCTAAACATTTGAGACAAGTGATAATATATCTTGTTTTTGAGGACTTGCAAAGAAAGATCTATTCAACAGAGCAGAGTAGTTTTTGGCTTTCACACAAACCATGTCTTTAACAATGATTGTTCCAAAAAGTACCCGTATTTCACTAAAAAGGTATTATATTGTTTTGCCTTTCACATCAAGTTGTAGAACTAATTAGATAAAGATTATTTTCTTCCTACCTGCAAATTTTTCTCTCATTTAAGCCTCAAATAACAAACTTTCTATCTTCAAAATTTCTGGTGAAAATGCATGACATTGGTCAAGCTCTTGTGGCCTGCTAGTTCATGTTCATCTTCTTAGTTATCTTTATGTCAATTTTGCTTGACCAATGTATGTAACAATTGTCTGAGTAATCATTTTTTTAAGCCACATCAAATCTCATATAGAAGGTATAAGGGCATGAATGTTTGAATCAATGAATAAATCAAATGGAAGTCACTTTGCTGTCATTTTATGAAATATATTTCATATCATAATATTGAGTTAAAAGGTAAATATATTAGTCAAGATTCTTGGAAGGAGAGGTTGTGATGGTGGTATTTAGTAATTTATTTAACTATAAAGTTCAGAATGCAGCTTTTTTCAGGCACAACTAGATTCAAAGTCTTAACAATAGCAGCAGGATACTGTCTGTCTGCCTCTGAGCCCTGTTTTTCTGTGTCACTTTCAACTTGAGGCAGTTTTCTCCATGTTGTGACAAAAATGGTCATGAAAGCATCTCTAAGCTTATATTCTATTAGTTCAGCAATAAGAGTACGAAAAGAATGATTCATCCCTAATAGTTCTTCCAAAAGTTCTGAGGCTAATTCTCATTGGCCTATAGTAGATTACATTGCTATCGTATGTGAATTGTTAGCCAGACCTATATCACATGACCATCCATTGGCACAAAAGTCGGGGGGCTCAGTATGACCTGATTCATCTGAACTGACAATGGAGAGATGTTTTTCCAAAGAAAAAAGGAGGATGCTGTCCTCATGAAGGGAGCATGGATTCCTGATAGGCAAAAATAGCAGATATTCATTACAATAGGCACTCATTTATTTTCCCTAACGGAAAGAATTTTTCACTTTTCTGCTTGGTTTACATTTCCTGCTTGACAGATTTACACTCAATTATCAGAAATATTCAGTCTTTCAAGGAGGTAAAAGGCCGAACTGCCTTCAATGGAGTTTCATTCAATCTGCTCCAGTTTGTGCAACTCCTGGAGACATTTGTTGGTGAAGATGCTCCCTTGAGTATCAGCGAGACTCTCACCTCCTTTTTTAAGGGGGGCTATGTTGAAACAGAACAAGAGAAAATGAATGCCTTAGAAAAGGTGGGTAATATAAGTAAATCTTTCAACCTCAGTTGCTCCTGATGTGACTCATGTTAAAAAATTTACAACCAAACTTACCACTTTATTTCAACAAGCTTGTCCATTAAATATTCTATTTTATCATTGAATGTTCTAAGATCACACTCCAGAGAACTCATTCCCCTGATAATAACATGATTGCTCCTGACAGGATATGGTTTATTTTACAGCTTTCTTCTTTCTCTGAAGGTTGAGAAGCAGATATGGATATGTGCAAAGATGTGTGTGTGTGCATTATTTGCCTGTGTGTGAGTGCCTTTATGAGTATGACCGCACCTAGGGTATGATTATGGCCTGAGTATGTATTTTTACTCATCAGCACCCAGGTAGTACATATTTCCTAAGAACTTACTACTTACTTGGGTGACAGGTAAATACATACACATTAGCTTATATAAACAATATATTCTGTCTTATATGAAATATGTAAATTAGTTTCACTAAGCTTATTCAGTAATCATCAGCCTTATGAGTCTTCCCAACCTAATTCTAGACAATTCCCTTTTACTTTCTCAATTGCAGTTCCTCCTATTTAATCAAAAGGTATATATTCATTTTATTTTTGCAATTAAATCTATCTAGATATTAATTCAATTACTATCTCACTAATATAATTAACCTAGTGAAAACTCTAGAAGGTAAATAAAATTAATGTCAAATTTAGTCAATCTTAAACATAAAAAAAGAATTTTTAAAGCACAGCTATTTTCCTTATTTAAACACTGCCGTTCATTCCCCTTCACCCAAAACATATCCTTTGCAGCAGGGTGCAGTGGCTTATGCTTGTAATTCCAGTGCTTTGGGAGGCTAAGGAGGGAAAATCCCTTGGGCTCAGGAATTTGAAGTTACAGTGAACTGTAATTATGCCACTCTATTCCATCCTGGGTAACAGAGCAAAACTCTGCCTCTTAATAAAAATAAGAATAATTTTTAAATCTCACTAAGAAGTCAGGCAGAGCACTCTATGTATTTATCACATTCCTGAACAACTAGAGTAGGAGTGGAAAAGAATGGTCAAAGATTCTTAAGGTTTATAGAAGAAATTTGCAAAAAAAAAAAAAAAAGATTCTTAAGGCATACTAATGCAGAGAATGCCTGTTGTTTTTTTCTTCAAAGCCAGTCAAGTTTAGCGGTGGAAGGTTGTATACCAACTCTAGTGACACTAATGCTAATAAGTTCTGTTAACCAAGAATGCCTGTTTTGTTTTGTTTTGTTTGGTCTAGAGGTAAAACAGAGAAATGCTATTTAAGGGATTAAAATTAATCACTGTATTTTCTTTTCTAAAAAAATTTTTTAAATTATTTTAAAAAACAAAAGTCTCACTATGCTGCTGAGGCTGGTCTCCAACTCCTGGCCTCAAGCAATACTCCTGCCTCAACCTCCTGAGTGGCTGGCTTTACAGGCATGTGCCACTGCTGAATCATTGCATTTTCCATTAATATCATGCTTAGCCCCAAAGTAAAACTGTTTTAATAAAAGATGATGGACCTTTTTTGGATGCTAGCTAGCACAGTGAACATGTGTCTTCTGTGCTTTATTATCCTGTTTGTATCCTAGTTTAAACAAAATGCTTTCCAAGTCCGACGGAGGCTTCTCCTAGACGCCATCTTTCAGAAGTGGGACAGTGATGGCTCAGGCTTCCTGGATCTGAAGGAAGTTGATGAAATCTTGTACATGTACAAGGAGGGAATGGAAAAAGAATCTATGAAGAAAGGTAAAATATGATAATATTCTTATTTAAACTGTGGTAATAACTTGACTTCAAGTGTCCCAGTACACATATACAGTTAAAGTACTGGTTATGCTAAAACCACAAGATAACCCTTCATGTCTACTAGTATAGCTATAAATTTATTTTATTTATTTTTAATTTTTAAAAATAGAGATGGAGGTCTAACTGTGCTGCCCAGGCTGGACTCTAATTCCTGGGCTCCAGTGATCCTCCTGCCTCGGCCCCATGAGCAGCTGCAACTACAGGCACCTGCTACTGTACCCAACTCTGGCTACAGTCTTTTAAGTGGAAAATAACAAGTGTTGGCAAGGATGTGAAAATATTAGAAGGCTTATGCATTTGTCAACACAATCAGAAGTGGAATATGTTGCAGAATGCTTTCTCCAAAATCTTAAATCTATATAGTTATATTCCTTCTGTATACCTGGCTACCTTCACTTTTAAGGTTAAAAGAATCCAAGCCAGTCCACAGTTCTGCTTGTTCTCTTTTCTTGTTTTACCTTCTCTTTGTCTTCACTGGCTTGCAAATTTCTCTTCAATTTACTAACTTATTATTCTCCTTAGTGACTTTTTATGTATTATATTTTTCTCTTATGACCAATATTTGCTAGTCAAAAGCTACTAAAATTCTCATTCCAGTATAATAAATTCCTTTCTTCATTTTATTAGATCTTAATTTAAATTATTTTTCTTTTCACTGGATTTAAAGATTTATCTGGCTAACTTTGGTATACCAGATTTTCAGTTTTTAAAGTATATAATGCACAAGGGAAAGAATTGTCAAGGTTAGTTAAGTTCTTCAGCCCTTTAAAAAATTATTGTATTGGTTGAACTTCAAATGTACCTAAGTTTATTGATTGTCATGTTCTCTTCAGTAACTATGTCTTCCACAAACTTTACATTATACTACCTGGCTTGTCTTAGAATACATCCAGATAATTTACTTAATGAAATTCCAAAAGGCATAATGATGTGATTTTCACTTACAATATGGGCAAATTTTGTAACACAGAACCACATTCTACAGAGAACACTAGACAATAGTTAGAGCAGCTGGATTCCAATACTGGATCTTCACTAAATGATCATGTGATCTTTGGCAAGTTCCTTAACCTCCATAGACCCAGGTCTCCTTGTTTGTAAAATGAAAGCTAGATGAATCCTAGAATTTAAGGAACCTAAGGTAATTTTATCAGGAAGGCCCATATATTAGATGATATGGAATCTGATTATGTGGAATTGTATAGAATCATATATGGGTAAAGTACAGCAATAGGGACAGATAGATAGTATAAAATGTGAAGGATTAAGCCCAGCAAATGAGAACAAGGACAGCAATGAGGAAGCAGAATCTGCTGCCAGATAAAAATATCTGCAAACAAGAGCAATTATTCTTTCCAAGAGCAGGCTTATACAAAATGACTCTCATTAAACACATATTGGTAGCCCCTGGTCTGAGGAGATGATTGCTGATCTGATGGCAATATGGAAGAAGAAAAGCAGATTTAGCCTCTTTAAAAAGGAAGAAGATTCTAAATTTCAAGCATTGCTAATAACTGATTGGCAAATCTTCAAGCAGCTCTTTTGTTTTTTTGCTTATTGTTTAGCTCTACTCTTATTGCTTCTGTGTCCAAGATTTAAAATTGGGATTTAAACAGCATAAAATCACAGGATTAGAAGTTTTTAGAAAGGTTTCTGTTGGTGTCCTCAAAATGGAAGATTTCTATGTGGAAGAGGAAACTTGACACTTTTAGTCTGTCATCTCCCCCACCTTTTATTTTAGAGACAAGATCTCACTCTCTTACCAAGGCTGGAGTGCAGTGGCATAATCATGGCTCACTCTAGCCTCTATCTCCTCTAATCACAGGCTCAAACGATCCTCCCATCTCAGCCTCCCAAGTAGCTAAGACTACAGGCATCATGTGCCACCATGCCTGGCTAAATTTTTTTTTTTTTTTTTTTTTTTTAGAGACAGGGTCTCACTATGTTGTACAGGCTGGTCTTGAACTCCTGGGCTCAAGTGATCCTCCTGCCTCAGTCTTCCAAAAGTTCTGGGACTGCAGACGTGAGCCACCACGCTCAGCCTCATTTTCCTTTTTTATTCCTGTTTAATACAGCCTAATCTTTTGGGCAGAAACATCACAAATAAAAGGCTATAGAACATGTGACCTGTCTGCATTGTAGAATTTAATGGAATAAGTCGTTTTTTCTTCATTATTTCTCATAGGATAACTATTCGCATTATTGGCTGTGCCTTTTAATTTTCTATTTAAATGACTAAACTTTGCTTTAATGTGTTCATTTCTATTTCGGTAGAACATTTAACACTTTTATAATTAAAACATTTTGGGATCTGAGTGGGATATGGACATAAAATAAAGAAGAAAAAATAAATAAAAGAAAAAATTTGGGGGTCGGGTGTGGTGGTTCACTCCTGTAATTCCAGCACTTTGGGAGGCCAAGGGGCAGACCACCTGAGGTTGGGAATTCGAGACTAGCCTGACCAATATGGAGAAACCCTGTCTCTATTAAAAACACAAAAATTAGCCAGGGGTGGTGGCGCATGCCTGTAATCTCAGCTACTTGGGAGGCTGAGGCAGGAGAATCACTTGAACCCTTGAACCCAGGAGACAGAGGTTGCAGTGAGCCAAGATAACATCATTGCACTCCAGCCTGGACAACAAGAGCAAAACTCTGACTCCAGAAAACAACAACAACAACAACAAAACATTTTGGAAACATTTATTTTGGTGACATCAGCAAGATGGCCACCTGGAAGCCCTTAGGGCCTGTTTCCCTCACAAAGACAAGCCAGAACAACTACATTTAAGAAAAATAACTGAGAAAGAGTGCCATCTTGCATCAGAGGAGTAGCAGAAATCCTGGTGAGCACAGAAACTCCAGATGGCCACATAGAGAACAGAAGGCAATGCCAGGTCTCCACTACCCCATCCCCCAACCAAGATCAGGTGAAAACTGGGAAGAACTTCTACCTATGAAGTGGAAGTAAGCAAGAGATCCCAACAACCTCCATCAACACCTTGAACACCTACACACCTCACTACTAGGGTCCCCTGCAGTCCTCACAGGCATTAAACCCAGCTGAGGGAGCTGCCTGTAGACCATATACCTGTGATCTCCCCAGAGAAGAAGCTAACACAGTGCCCTGACCCTTGTGGCCCATGTGGCTACTGCACTACACCATCTTGGGATTGGAACTATGGCTGGACTATATCTTCCTCAGGGGTGAGTAGTCACGACACCTCCTCATCCCTGGGGCTAAGCCACCGCTGAACCACCCCAGGCCAGTGGCCAAATATCCCCAAGTGGAGCTACAAGCACTCTTCCACATGATGCCAAGTGGAGGTGGAGTCACTCTATCTACCTCTCCCCTCATTCCCTTGGGCCAAAGGTGAGGCAGTACTCTGCCTCCTAGAAAAACGATTCCTTGCTCACTCAGAGCACTCATTCCTCCTCAGTGCCTAAGTTGAAGAAGCTCCCTGCATCCCAAGAAATGGTGCCTTGACCACTCAGAACAGTCACACCCCCAGCTCTGAGCTGATGCTTCAGCACATTCATCTCTGGGAATTGATACCCTGACCAAGCTGAGCTGCTACACATCCCGGTGCTGAGTTGGTGTAGTAACCTATGTTCCAAGGAAACAGAGCATTGGCTGACCTAAGGAATTCTGCCCTACTGGCCAAACAACTCTAGTACCGGGCTTCTCTGGAACTGGACTAGACCCCTAGAGTCTGAGTGGCTGAGATACCCCTCTCCCTGGGAAGTGGAGTTACTGCTATTCTTTTCCTCGTGCTACCTAAGGCCCAAACAACAGCTGTGCTCTGCCTTTCTGTGTTACTTGCTGCCACTGTACCTGGTCTTACAGTATCTAGGATAATGCTGAGCCCCACCATTCAATGGTCTTGTGTCACTACTACACAGTGCCTCATGCCCTGGGAGCTGAGTTGCCTTTGAGTTTTATTTGCTTAGGTTCCCATACTGCAACCATATCCTCCTCCTGGGCCCAAAAATCCAGAGCAAGCTTCCTCTCTGGAGTCAGGCCAGTGCTGTGCCCTGCCCCTCTGCGTGGGAATCACAACTAAAGCCCAGCCTCCTGCGCTCAAGCTGCTGGGGAGTGCCTCAGAGTCACAGATCCTATCTCTATGGGCAACCTACACTCAACCCTGCCACAGAAAGCAAACTTACACCTAAGACTCAGTAGCCACAATAAGTTTGGGAGATCCTATGCTTAGGACCCTAACCCCACAGCTGCTCTGAGCACCTGCACCTGGAACCCAGTCCCATTGCTACTACTTATAAGCCATGTCAGACCTGACACCAAGAGGGATCCCCCTTAGCTAAGTTTCCCCATTGTGGGGAAAAAAAGAGTAGGAGGACTCCAAAAGCCCTCAACATCAAGGACATTAATAACATATGCCACTGCTGCTGCTGCTGCTGCTGCTGCCACAAACTTTCTACAGCCTAGGCCACTGAGGTGCCCACAGGTATTGCTGATGTTGAACACAGCTGAAGAAGCTGTACAGAGACTATACCACTTCACCTATCTATAAACAATGTCACTACATCCATCTCAACTAGCACAAAAAATTTTAATTACAGGTGAAAATCTTCCTCTATAAAAGCCTCTCTAGAAAGTTTGGAAGAGGCAGTTGTTCCACCAAATACGCAGACAGGGACACAAGAAACATGATAAATCAAGGAAATATGGCACTACCAAAAGAATATAACACTGATGAAAAGGAAATTAATTAATTGCCAGGAAAGGAATTTAAAATAATGATTTTGTTTGTTTGTTTGTTTCAGTCTATTTTTTTTTATTGCATTTTAGGTTTTGGGGTACATGCGAAGAACATGCAAGATTGTTGCATGGGTACACACATGGCAGTGTGATTTGCTGCCTTCCTCCCCATCACCTATATCTGGCATTTCTCCTCATCCTGTCTCTCCCCAAAACCCCCCCCCCTCCCAACCCAGTTTCCCCCTGACAGACCCCAGTGTTTGATGCTCCCCTCCCTGTGTCGATGTGTTCTCATCGTTCAACACCCACCTATGAGTGAGAACGTGTGGTGTTTGATTTTCTGTTCTTGCGTCAGTTTGCTGAGAATTATGGTTTCCAGGTTCATCTATATCCCTACAAAGGACACAAACTCACCATTTTTTATGGCTGCATAGTATTCCATGGTGTATATGTGCCACATTTTCCCTGTCCAGTCTATCATTGATGGGCATTTGGATTGGTTCCAGGTCTTTACTATTGTAAACAGTGCTGCAATGAACATTCGTGTCCTTGTGTCCTTATAGCAGAACGATTTATAATTCTTTGAATATATACCCAGTAATGGGATTGCTGGGTCAAATGGAATTTCTATTTCTAGGTCCTTGAGGAATCGCCACACTGTCTTCCACAATGGTTGAACTAATTTACACTCCCACCAACAGTGTAAAAGTGTTCCTATTTC
>CAUYLG010032227.1:0-111079 GCA_963573385.1 Cacajao melanocephalus
GCAAAAGAAACAATCATTAGAGTGAACTGGCAACCAACAGAATGGGAAAAAAATTTTGCAATCTACCCATCTGACAAAGGGCTAATATCCAGAATCTACAAAGAACTAAAACAGATTTATAAGAAAAAAACAAACCCATCCAGAAGTGGGCGAAGGATATGAACAGACACTTTTCAAAAGAAGACATATATGAGACCAACAAACATATGAAAAATTGCTCAACATCACTGATTATTAGAGAAATGCAAATCAAAACCACATTGAGATACCACCTTATGCCAGTTAGAATGGTGATCATTAAAAAAGTCTGGAGACAACAGATGCTGGAGAGGATCTGGAGAAATAGGAACACTTTTACACTGTTGATGGGAGTGTAAACTAGTTCAACCATTGTGGAAGACAGCATGGTGATTGTTCAAGGACCCAGAAGTAGAAATTCCATTTGACCCAGCAATCCCATTACTGGGTATATACCCAAAGGACTATAAATTGTTCTATTATAAAGACACATGCACTGGTATATTAATAGTGGCATTGTTTATAATAGCAAAGACCTGGAACCCAACCCAAATGCCCATCAACAATAGACTGGACAAGGAAAATGTGGCATATATACACCATGGAATGCTATGCAGCCATAAAAAATGATGAGTTTGTATCCTTTGTAGGGACATGGGTGAATCTGGAAACCATCATTCTCAGCAAACTGATACAAGAACAGAAAATCAAACACCATATGTTCTCACTCATAGGCGGGTGTTGAACAATGAGAACACATGGACACTGGGAAGGGAGCATCACACACTGGGGTCTGTTGAGGGGGCAAGGGAGGGACAGCGGGGTGGGGAAGTCCGGGAGGGGTAACATTGGGAGAAATGCCAGATGTAGGTGATGGGGGGATGGAGGCAGCAAATCACATTGCCATGTGTGTACCTATGCAACAGTCCTGCATGATCTGCACATGTACCCCAGAACCTAAAGTACAATAAAAGAATTAAAAAAAGAATAATTTACAAAGGAATTTGTGAGTTTGTTATGATATTTAGACACCAGAATTTACTTTTTACAGAATTTTGTGTAAATTGAACCTGACTTGAACCTCAACCAAGGGAGTGAAATTACTAATATCTTGGCAGTCTGCTTTTCACTGCTTGTTCACGCCCTTCTTATTTCATGGCTAGAGGAGTTTTATCACAATCACACTTTTAAAATAGACATTGTAATAATCAGCTGGATTTTTTGATTTTTAATTTTTATGGATATATGATAATTGTACATATTTATGCAGTAACTGTGATATTTTGATACAACCTATTGTATGACTGTTTAGTTCCAGATATTGGTAGTGCTGGAGTAGGGCTGAGAAGCAAATTTGTGAAGATAAAGGTCATTTTGAAGGGTCATCTTGAAGGGAACTCTGGTTTTAAAATATTGAATGATAAGTGTAACTGAAGAGCTCATTTGTTATAAAATAGAAATGACAAGGAAAATTTATTTCTGAAGGAAAAAATAAGAAATTTCAAACCCATTCATACTTTCAACTACTGGCTATAGTCAGGTTTGAAATTTTGATGTGATTATGAGAACCAGCTAAAATAAGCTCAAGAAATATTTTATGTGCATTTTTGTATCTTCTTTAAAGTATTTTGTTGTTATAGAAAGTTTTAAGCTATTAATAAAGAAATCAATAGTATAATGAACCCCCATTTTACTCATTGCTCAGATTTAAAAATTACAACTCATGGCCAATTCTTTTTTTTTTTTTAAAGCCTATACTCCCAGCTTTTAATCCTTTCATTTGTCCCTTAAATATTTTAATATATTCTTCTAAAAGATATGGACTCTTATCATAAATTCAATACAACTATCAGACAACATTAACAAAACTTAATACTATCCACCATTTACATTACTATCTTGTAAATGTTGCATTTTATTTATAGTTTATTATTTGAATCACAATCCACATAAGGTCTAAACATTGCAAATGATTACTTTCTTTCCCCACCTTGTAATTTGCTTGTTGAAGAAATGGAATAGTTTTCTTTAGAGCTTTCTGCAATCTAGATTATGCTGATTGTCTTGCCATGGTATGTTTTACATATTTATCAGCTCCCTGTAGTGGCTGAATCATCTGCATCATGTTCAGATTGTGTGTGTGTGTGTGTGTGTGTGTGTGTGTGTGTGTGTGTGTGTGTTTAATATATATTTTCTTTTGGCAGGGAGGCAAGACTACTTTGTAGGAAGTGTTGTGTTCTTTCTTCAGAATACGTAATATGTGGTTGTCTTTTCTTTTTGTGATATCAACAGCTATGGTTGATGAACTCCTAGTTCCGTAACTCACTGTTAAATGGTGATACTCCAATTCTAAAATTTCTTCTTCATTTATCAGCTACAATACTTCTATTAAGATAAACTTCCTTTCATCTACCTTTGAATTATTCAGTGATACTATTTACATAAGAATAGAAAAATAAAGGATTAATCTTTTCATTTATTTGCCAATTTCAAAATAATGATTTGGTTTACAAGTATCCATCCATGGTTACCAGTTATTTATATTACCTTAAACTCTTGAGTTTAAACTTGGTGTGTATCAATTACTCAGTTATTATTCTTATTGATACTTAATTAAAAATATGTTTTAAATGTTGCTTTTATCTTTTGATGTCTCATTCAAGCACTTGGCAGCACCAAATGGGAAAAAAACTGTTAAATCAGAGTTGTGTATAACTTGCAGAATTTAGTTAGCAAAAGAGGCAACCTTTTCTTGCCTCTACAAAATTCTGTATTTATGCTTCTTTTAGAACTTTGGAGGATGTTTTGTTTATGTTAAAGGACTAAAACATCCAGTCAAGTAGACATTTTTAAGGAACATCTACAACATTCCTTAAAATGTAAAGGCCAGAAGCAATAAAAAAATATTTTTAAGTTATATTTATTTAATGTATGTTTTAATATACATGTCAATGAGTTTTAACATTGTATAGAGTGTATAATCACCACCAAAATAAAAAATTAATCCAAAAGTTTTCCCATTCCCCTTTACAATCAAACACTTGTCTATATTCCCAATCCCTGGCAACCTCTGATCTGATTTTTGTATCTACAGTTTTGCCTTTTCCAGAAAGTCATTTATATAAAATATAATAGAAACATAGAGTATTTTTGTTGCCTTTTGTGTTTGGAGTCTTTTACCTAGCATAATACGTTTGAGATCAATCCGGGATGTGGAATGTGTTAGTAGGTTATTCTTTATCACTGCCAAGTAATATTTCATTGTATGGCCACCGCACACTTTGTTTATCCAGTTGATCAGCATTTAATGGAACTTCAATTTTTAGCAATTATGCGTAAAGCTGCTATAAAGATTTGAATGTGAATCTTTGTGTGTGCATTCATTTTCATTTCTCTTAAGTATATACCTAGGAAGAAGATTAGTAGATTGTATTATAAGTGTATATTTAACTTGATAGATAACTACAAAAGTTTTTGTACTATTTTGTACAAAGTGTTTGTACGATTTTGCAATTCCACCAGCAACATATGAGGGCTCTAGTTGTTTTGTTTTCTAACCAGCGTTTCATGTTATCAGTCTTTTCAATTTTGGTGATTTTATTAGGTTAGTAATAAATTAGGTATCTATTTGTTGTCTTATTTGAGTTTTAAGAGATTTGTTTCTATGACTTCTCCTAGAAGTTTTGTAGCTTTAAGTTTTACATTTAGGTCTGTGATTCATTTTGGGTTTTGTATTTTTTTTCTCGGCCTGTCTTATGGTTCTGACATTTTGATTTTTACTATTGTTGTTTGTATGATTTAAAGTAGGGGTATATGTTCACTTAATTTGCATGTTGATGTACAATTGTACCAGAATCGTTTGTTAAAATTGCCATCTTTTCCCCACTCAATTGTGCCAATTCCTTTGTAAAAACTTTACTGACTATGTATGTGTGTGTTTCTGGATTCTGATTGTATTCTATTGAGCTATGTACTTATCTTTATGGCAATATTATACTTTCTTGACTACTGTGGCTTTATAATTTTGAAATCAGGTAAAATTTGAGTCCTCCAACTTACATCTTATTTTTAAAAATTATTTTATATCTTCTTGGTCTTCTGCATGTTCTAATATATTTTAGAATCACCCTTTACAAATCCTGCTGAGATTTTTATTAGAATTGCATTGAATTTCTAGATCAATTTGGGAGGAATTAACCAATACCTTATGGGTATTAAATCTTCTGACCTTTGAGCACAATGTTTCTTTGTATTTATTCAGATCTACTCTAAATCCCTCAATAGTGTCTTATAATTTTAGGAATATAAGATTTTCACATTTTAAAGTTTTATCCCAATATTTCATGTTTTTTCATCCTATTGTAAGTGATATTTAAAATTTTTAGTTTCTAATTATTTGTTTTTAGCATATAATTATATTTGAATACAATTGATTTAATAAATATTGGTATTGTACATTAATTGTGTATCCTTTGACTTTACTAAACTCACTGGTAGCTTTTTTGTTGCATTCTTTGTGGTCTTCTATGTAATGATTATGCCATCCGTGAATAGAGACAGTTTTCTTTCTCCTTTCAAGTATATATGCCTTTTATTTCTTTATGGCTTGGTTTAGGACCTCTGGTACAGTGTTGAATAGAAATACTAAGAGAGGACCTTCTTGCTTTGCTTCTAGACTTAAGAATGATGTTAGTTTTATGTATTTCATAGATACCCTTTATTAAATAGAGGGAATTCCTTTTACTTTCTGGTTCACTTAGGATTTTCATTATGAATAGGTATTAAATTTGGTCGAATGTATTTTCTGCATCTACTGAGATGACCATATATAGAGTTTTTTTTTAGTCCATTGTTATGTTGAATTATATTAATTTATTATTAAATTTTTACCCAACCTTCTATTCTTAGGATAAACACCAGTAGATCATAATATTTTGTTCAATTTATATATTGCTAGATTTCATTTGCTAATGTTTTGTTAAAGATTTTTGTGCCTATATTTGTGAGACATAAACTTGGTCTGTAATTTTTTGTGTATGAAGTTCTTGTCTGGTTTTGGTATTTGGATAATTCTGGCCTAACAAAATGAATTTGGAATGTATTAATTTTTCAAAGGTTGTGTCTACATACAGCTAAATAGAGTACCGAAGTTTAGTTGACAATTTTAGACTGCATAATTGTGACCAAAATTTAAAAATTAAATAGTGAGGTTTCTATTTCTTTCATGATAATATGTAATAACATGGTACTATGTTGTATTTGTGAAAACACTCAGCCTGGCCTTTGATCCTTAGTAGATGCTTGATAAGTATTAGTTACTGATAACAATACAATAGTAAGAATTACAGTGACATGACCATCATATTTTGAACCTGTGCTATATAGAAAATAGTTTTATATAGAGCATCTCAGAGAAGACTGGACATAACATATTTATACCCAATTATATGACAATTTACTACAAGATTATTTTGATTTTAATAAAATTTTAAAGGAGAGAAATACATTTAGTATAGCTCTTGGAATTCTAACATTGACGAACTTTTTTTTTTTGAGGAGTCTTGCTTTGTCAGCCAGACCAGGGTGGAGTGTAGTGGCATGATCTTGGCTAACTGCAACCTTGGCCTCCCAGGTTCAAGCAGTTCTCCTGCCTTAGCCTCCTGAGTAGCTGGGATTACAGACGCACACCACTATGCGCAGCTAATTTTTTATATTTTAGTGGAGATGGGGATTCACCATGTTTGCCAGGCTGGTCTTGAACTCCTGTGCTTAGGCAATCCACCCACCTTGGCTTCCCAAAGTGCTAGGATTACATGTGTGAGCCACTGCACCCAGCTGACAAACCTTTTAAACATTTCTAAAATGCAACATTTTTCTCTATGGCTATCTTAATACTAAGGTAGCAGAAAAGCAATAGTTTTTATTTTTCTCTTAACATTAATTTTCATGAGAAGGGAACAGTAGAAGCTAACAGCATCAAAGTCTGGTAAACTTTCCACTGATTCTTGCCTGATGTATCCTAGTGATGCTTAAATGTGAGTGTCTAAGAATCAGCAGCATCAACATCACCTAGATGTTAGTGATGCAAATTTATGTCTTGATGCTGGACACTAAATAAAAGGGAAGAGAAAGAACCTGTGTTTTGACAAGCTGGTAATTCTGATGTTCACTAAAGCTTGGGAAGCACTAGCTGAGGATATCGTTTGCAGGATATGAGGTGATTGGAAACAGTAAGAGTTAAATATGAAGCATTAAGAAAACAGCTGTTTTTTTTCTGCTGAGTTAAATACGTTGTGGTGTTAGATGCAATCTGAACTGCAGAGAACAATAGTTACTTGTAGCAAGTAGCAAACTCAAAAATATGATCCCTCTTTTTAAATTTTCCTCACTTATGCCATCTGCATAAGTGATGCTGTGAAAAAAAAGCAGAATTTACAGAAACATAGAGAAATTTGCTTCAAAACAGGATTCAAAACTCTAGGTGCTGTGTCTACAGTGTACTTTTCCTAAGACCGGCACATTCTACTGTCAAATCTTTAATAGGCTTGTTTTTTTTTTTTTTGGAGGTACATATCTTTTGCTGTTTATCTTCAAATTATAAGTCCAGTAGAATTTACAAATAAGCTAATAATTCAAAATGTAATCTGGAAAGGAGAAGATGAACAATAGTAAAATCCTCTACTTCCAGCTTCATGATTTTATTTCTCTCCCCTCAAAGCTTGGTTGATTTTACCAATGTTGTCTAATTCTTTCATTATTATATATTGTGTTCTAAAGAACAGTGTGATCTTCCTGTGTGTACACTGCATCATTATATTTATCAATTAAGTCAAAGGAGCTTGAAGATCAGAGCCTTCTAATTTAAAAGGATATTCTGAGAGAAAAAGAAATAGAGGATGATTCATTCTTGCAGGTATTTTTAGTTTAAATTACCTAAAAACAGTGACAGGCTACTTGTGACTTACCTGATATTAGTACTTTTACAGGCAAATAATAGATTTGAAATGATGGTAGAAAAAACTGGATTTTGAGTGAAAGATGATATACTGTCTTCCATAATTAAACAAAATAGAGTCTGAAATTCAACCTCATTGGCTTTGGACAGTAGGAATCAAAGATTATTTTTATTATTATTAATCTGATAACCAAAATTAGTTTACACAGTAGTCTGGCTGCTCAGAATAGAAAATGGATTTTATTCATTTATTTATTTAGATAGAAATTACTCTTTAGCATTGTAAAAATGATAAGGCATTTGTGTAATTACTCAGTGAGTTATTTCAAGTTATGTTGCCGTGTTTCAGAAACTAGATTTTTCTGTCTATGCAAATTATTCATTAGTGAAATGTTATTCATAGCAGAGTCTTATACATCCAGGGGTCACTAAATTGCAAAGCATTTGAACACTGCCTAATTAAATGTACTCTGAAAAGTCAACAGGTATGTATAGAGTACCTACAATGGTCAAGAACTGTGAAGAGTCTGTGATTTTGCCCTATTTGCAAGCTAACAAGTTAGTCTGCCACACAAGAACCCTGGCACTTTATTACTCAGCACTGCAGGAAGCATGGGCTTTTTGTTTGCATTGGTTCAGTTTCTTCCACCCCATCATCTCCCATCAAGTCCCATGGGGGTTGTGGTGTGACCCAGGTAGATGATGAACACACAATGGGGTTGTGTCATAGCTGAAGAACACTGAACTTAGGAAATTCTCAATCTCATGAAGAGCCTACTTGCTAAACCTGCCCAATCTTTGCTCTGTGGGAAGACATCATCTTTATTCTGATCAGAAAACAAGTATTTCTTTGCCCTGGAAGGGGAGACACTACTTCTACCTTCCAAGGTTGTTTGCTACACAAACATCACTGGAAAGATAATGGAAGGATGTGCAGACGTATCATGAAGAATTGTCTGTCAGTGTTATGTTCTTATTACACTAGATGCTTTAAGGGATAAGAAAAGGAGAAAGATACAAATGTTGTGCCTTGGTCTTGATGGGATGAAACCTAATATATTGGAAAGAGCTTCTTTGGGAAATCATACAAATGGAAGCTCTAGTCCCAGCTCTGCCATTAAAGCCATGTGGTTTCAGTCAAATTATTTTTAGTTCTCTGAACCTCACTTCCTTCATCTCCAAAATGGACATAATATCTATATTCATGTATTTTTCTGAGGATGACATGAAATAAATATATGACAAACTGTAGGGCGTTCATTGGCTGATACAATGAAAATATTAAGAGGCTAATGAGAACTAGTATTCATTAAAAGCATTGCCTACAAATAAGGAAAAAGAGAAGAATATACAACCCTGTGCTGAATATAACTCAGTTTGTCTTTCAAGGGAGGAAACCAGAGCCATTCTTATGCAACACTGATGTTAAATAAAAGGAATGTACCTGTTTTCTAGTGAGAGAAGGCCACTATACCTTATTAGGTATGCTAAAAATATCTGTTGTTAGTTTTAATTTTTCTCTCTTGTTCACCAAAAGTTGAATGAATGAAACATTTTAAAGTATTTTAAAATAATGGTTTATCTACTTCAAGAATTTTGCAAAATGTTGGATAAGGCCCTGGGTAACGGAAGGCCCCACAGCATACAATACCTTTGAATTTCCTTGGCAATGGTAGACTCAAAGGAAAAATTCTGTGTTGATAGAGATAAGCCAAGAAAATATTTGCCCTGTTAGGACAGCTGACCATAGCTGATGAATAGCAACGTACTACATATCCCTTCTATATAGGAGCACTTTATGATAACTCAAAAACAACTTGAAATAGAAAAAGGAGAGTTTTCCAGGAGGTAATAAGAAGCTAGATATCCCATCATCATAATTCTTTTTGCATAACTGTACCCACTCTCTGTACAATCAAATGATGTGAAAAATAGATTGCATGCCATTGAGACATGGAGGCAAGTTGTCACAAGCAATTACAACATGCTACATTAAACAGCTATGTGCTGTGTTATGTCTTAGGCCACACACTGCAATGTTCTCTTTTAATAGTTATAATGAAGTTGGTTTCATTTTTTAAGTAACTGGGACTTAAACATTTACTGAAAACTTTAAATAGCAAGGTCGGTATTTTAATACTTAGACTAACACAGTTTGATCATTTAAGAGTGGGACTTAGAAGTTGATTGTGAAAAACATTTAATAAATAAGTAATCTGTATACTTTATTAGAAAAATGAGTCCTTAGAAAAACTGAAAGTAAAATGTCTTGTTTACAGGATGTTCTATTGAAGAAGTCTTGATTTATAAATATCTTTGAAAATCACCTAAAAACTCTTGGGTATCCAAACAATCCGCCAACAAGACTATGCTAAGATGATCTGCGGTGGTAGTATTTTCATGTTAGAATAAATTTGAATCCCCTTGGATCCTTTTTAGACCAGCTTTATTACACCGATACTCACCACCACTACCTCCTCCTCTGGAATATCTTATTCCAGGTCTTGGTATGGGTTCTTCATATCTTATCTATTTAAAGTTGATTTATTTGTATTTTGGATAATTAATTAACATAATTTGTTACCAGACATTTTCAGAGATTTATGGCAAAAAGTCTCCCTCCAGCTTCTTGCTCCCTCCCACTAAATTCCCATTGTTCTCAACCCCTAAAGAAGTAGTCACTGTAATTAGTTTCCTGTCATCCACCAGAGATTTTTAATATGCAATTAAATGTAAGAAGCTGTCTACTTCCACGTAGCCTCACAATACAGTGCATTATCCAACATAAAACAATATACACATTAGCATTTTTATTGCCATTTCATAGATAAAACTGGGACACTGTAAAGTTTCATAACTTACTCAACACCATCTAACATAAAATCGAAGGTAGGAGGATTTAAAATGAGATCTGTTTGTCTAACTGCAAAATCCATATTGCTCCGCTACAAAATGTGAACAACTTACTTGACCGTGGGTGAAACTGAGAGGGCCAAGTGGCCTTTCCAAGGACACAAAAGAATGGGATGAGGGTTCAGAATTAAGAATGAATCTTCTGATGTTTTCTCTAGTATTCCATCCATTATATTGTGCAGTTTCTTTGGATATTTAATTTTCTGTTGGTGTGAATTTCTATGTGTCTCGCCTTTCCATTAGAAGAAAATTTAAACTTAATCTTTCTAGCATTTTTTTCATTTTCTGGGCCTTTAAAAGGTACTTTAATTCACCATCAGTATATTTTAAAATGTATTTAAAAATTTATGTAACAGTAAAATCCACACTTTGTGGTATACAGTTCTATAGATTTTGACAAATGCTTAGGGTGCTGTATTTACACAACAATCCTAATATGGAGCAGTTTCATCAACTCCCCATATTTCTTCACACTGCCACCTTGATGTTAGCACTCCTTCTCACTCCTAGCCGTGGCAACCGCAAGTCTGTTTCTATCCATCTAGTTCTGTCTTTTCCAGAATGTTTAATAAATGGAATGGCACAGTATGTACTTTGATGGGACTTCTTTCAATTAACAAAGTCCATTGAGATTCACCCATATTGTTGCATGAGTCAATATTTCATTCCTTTTGTATCAATGAGTAATATTCCATTGTAGCAACATTGCAGTTTGTTTATCCATTCTCCAGGTGTTTCAGTTTTTGGTGATTATGAGTAAAGTTGCTGCTATAAACATTTCTATACAGGTTTTTGTGAGAACACAAGTTTTTGTTTCTCATGAGAAAATACGGATGAGTAGGATTGCTGAGTCATAAGTAGTATATGTGTATTCTATAAGAAGCCACCAAGTCGGGTATGGTGGCTCATGCCTGTAATCCCAGCACTTTGGGAGGCGGAGGTGGGTGGATCACAAGGTTGGCAGTTCAAGACCAGCCTGGCCAATATAGTGAAACCCTGTCTCTACTAAATAAAAGAAAGAATTAGTCAGATGTGGTGGGGGCCAAGTGGAACCAAGGACACAAAAGAAGGTTATGAGGGTTCAGAATTAAGAATGAATCTTAATTCATTGTGAGTAGCACCTGTAATCCCAGCTACGAAGGAGGCTGAGGCAGGAGAATTGCTTGAACCTGGGAGGCAGAGGTTACAGTGAGCCGAGACTGTGACACTGCATTCCAGCCTAGGCAACAGTGCAAAACTCCGTTTCAAAAAAATAAAAGAAGACACCAGTTTCCGAAAGTGGCTGTACTATTTTATATTCCTAATTAGCAGTATTTGAGACTTCTAGGTGCTCTGCGTCCTCATCAGCATGTGGTGGTGTCTTATAAACATTTTTAAACCATTCTAATGGATGTGTAGTAGTATCTCATTGTGCTTGTAATTTGCATTTCCCTAATGACTAATGAGGTTGAGCATATTTTCATGAGCTTATTTGTCACCTGCTTGTCCTCTTCAGTGAAATGTCCAAATACTTGCATTATTTTAACATTGGATTTTTGTTTTCCTATTGTTTTGAGAGTTCTTTACATATTCTACATAAAAATCTCTTGTAAGGTTTTTGATTTGTAAATATTTTCCCCATTCTCTGGATTATTTTTAAAAAGTTCTCCTAATGTGTCTTTCATGAAAAAAAGGTTTCAATTTTAAATGTTCAATTTATCAATTTTTTTTCATTTGTTGGTCATTTTTTGGTGTAATAGCTAAGAAAATTTTGCCTGATCTGAGGTCACAATTACTTTTCTCTTACATTTTCTTATAGAAATCTTATAGCTTTAGGCTTTACATTTAGGTCTATGATCCATTTGAGTTAATTTTTTTATATAGAATAAGGTAGAGATCACATATTTTTTTCCTTTTTTTTTTTTTGTATATATAAATAGCCAATTGTTTCAGCAACATTTGTTGAAAAGACTATCTTGGCCGGGCACGGTGGCTCATGCCTGTAATCCCAGCACTTTGGGAGGCAGAGGTGGGCAGATCACGAGGTCAGGAGCTCGAGACCAGCCTGGCCAACATGGTGAAAGCCCATCTCTACTGAAGATACAAAAAATCAGCCCGGCATGGTGGCAGACATCTGTAGTCCCAGCTACTCTGAGGCTGAGGCAGGAGAATCACCTGAACCTGGGAGACAGAAGTTGCAGTGTGCCGAGATCACACCATTGCACTCCAGCCTGGGCAACAGGGTGAGACTCCATCTCAAAAAAAAAAAAAAAGAAAAGAAAACAGAAAAGACTATCTTTTTCCATTGAATTACGTTTGTACTTGTCCCAAAGTTCATTGTTTTTATATACATGTGTATATTTCTGGAGTCTCTTGTTTCATTGATCTATTTGTCTGTTGTTATTTGTCATATTAAGTAGTCTAGCTTTGTAACAAAACCCGGTATCAGACATTGTTTTCTTTCCAACATTTTCATCCTTTTTAAAGTTTTTTTGACTACTTCTGAGACTTTGGACTTACATATGCATTTATCATCAACTTGTCATGACTCTTTTTGGTGTTCTCTGAGCTTCTTGAATATATGGTTTGTTATATGTCTTTAATTTTGAAAACTTCTAATCCATTATTGTTTTCCAAGTGTTCTACCTTGTTCTCATTCTTATTTCTTCTGTGATTTCATTATGTGCATCTTAGATGTTTTGATAGTATCCCAAAGCTCCTGGATGCTGTTTTATTTTATTTATTTTTTATTTCTTTGTGGTTTAGTCTGTGTAATTTCTATTGACCTATCTTTAAGGTCTTTACTGTTTCCTCGGTTGTTTCAAGTCTAGAAATGAGCTCATCATGGGCATTCTTCATTCCTTTTACTATGTTTTTTATTTCTAGAATTTCTATTAATTATTTCTCATGATCTTCAACTCTGAAGTTATCCTTCTTAACCTACATGTTTACCCTTGTTCCTCTTAAATCTTTTAAAATATAAATTGTAGTTATTTTACCTTTAAATATAGCTAGATATATTTCCAATATTTATGTTATACCTAAGTCTGATCCTGTTTAATACCTTTTCACATTGACAGTGTGTTTCTTGCTTTTTCATATATCTCATAATTTGTATTTTTAAAGCTTCTTTTTTATTTTTATTATATATGGCAAGAGAGATTATGGTGAATAATGTTATGCCTGGAAATGGACATGTCTTTCTTTCTGCTAAGTCTTTAGTGTGGGAATTTGAGCCAATCTAGTCTGGAGATGAGCTGGTTTTGGATTTGTTATTGACGGATACCCTGACAGAACCACAGGCTTCAAATTCCTCTTGGTATATTTTGTGTTTAGGGTGGGAGCCAGGTTTTCTCAACATCTGTTCCATTCTTAGCCTCGGGTCTTTCCTATCAGCTTTGTCTTAGACAGCTTCTTTCTCTACTGTCTTGTCTCTCTTCTATTCCTCTTCCAGAAATATTCTATTGTTGCTTTTATTCATTACTTGTCTTCCTGGTAGTGTGAATGTGGGAGAAATACTCTGTTGTTCTGATGAAGCTTTAGTTTAAGCAGGCAATTTAACCCTGGCTTTCAGGATTATAACTTCCTTCGTACTTCTGATCCTATTTTGGTTATTGTTCTTAGCCCAGCATGTATTTCTGCCTCTCCTCTTAGTGGTTAGGAGATTTTTCCTACTTTTTTTTTCTCCAGAAGAATTAGTTTTTACCAGTGCCCTAAAAGCCACAGTATTTGTCATTCCTTCCAAACCCAAGGTTATTGTTCCTTTTGGGTGATAGGGAAGGATATGTGTGCTCTTCCCACAGTGGCTCATGTACCCCTCTTCCAGGCCTGTACTATGAGGAATGTTCTCTTTGGACTCACCTAGGTGTTTTGTTGGTTTTGTTGTTGTGTTTCAATCTGGAGCACTTGGTGAGGTCCATGAAAAAGAGCTTATAAGTAGTTGTAAACTTTTTGTTTTTCTCCTGCCCCAGGGGATCCACACTTTTCTCTAGCCCACATTGACTTTTACTAATTGGTTAACAATTCAAGCTAAATTCATCTAATCTTCCTCTGGCAGCATCTGCCCTTGGTAAGAAAGTGGTCATGCTTTGTGTTTTTGTCGCCTTAAATTTTGGACTTGTTGGTTGACTTGTGACCCCAGTTCTCTGATTGGTTCAAAAAGGTACAAAACTAGAAATTTCTCTGGCTTTTGTTGTTGTAAAAAGGTAGTGACATGTTTCACAACTAACAACAGTACAAGTAAAAACCATAAGTATGTCTCAATTTCAGTGTATATGTATATGAAACAGAATAGTGTCACTTTCAACCAGACTTCATCTGAATGTTCCTCCTGGGGATGGCCACCCAGTAGCATAATTAATAGACTATGTGCCTCAAAGCATCCAATTCATCAGAGAATTTATTCCTTTCCCATTTAGTCATTTTCTCTGAATTTTCTTCAGAAAACTAGCAGGAAGCTACAGGGCCTAAGATGGAAGCATTGTTATTACTAAGCACAAATGAAAACTTACAGTTTTGAAGAAGATGTTTTTGGTGAAGCAGTATAATCTCCCTGTGAATCGAATGTGCTCTAGTTCATAGACAGGAAATAGGAAACTTCCATTTCAAGTCCAGATTATTTTTCTCACTCACTTCATGGCAGATCTATAAACCATTTCTTCATGTGTCTAGGGTTTTATGATCACCAATACAGAGAAACCAATTCATGACTTAATCCATTATTTCCCAGAAGAGCAGCTGTCTCAAGGATTTTAGAATTGCCTCTTCTGCACTGCAGGTGATTTAAGTGCTGAGCTAAATAAGTACCAATTTTCCAATTTTATACCACTTCAAACTGTGTTGATATTTGGCTCCTGAAGACCAAGTTACCCACTCATTTTTATAGGGTACAATTTAGTATCTACTATGGGTTTGATGCAGTTTAGAACTGGTAAAAATTTACTAGGACAACTAGTTATCAGACATGATCATTTTTCATCTGAACCATTTTAGCTGATGTAGAAAGCTCCAGATAACAAATTGGTTTTAAGACATGGCAATATGGGAAATTTCATCCTTTTATACTTCACAGTGCTCAAAGCTGAATTATTGCTGAATCTGGGAGAAAAATATAGAATGTCTTATCTTCTTTACATAAGAGTAAAAATATTTAGTCTAGTACAATTGACAAGGTGCTTCTCTAAAATTCACATACCTTGAGTTCCGGTCTTTGTTCTAACACAAGTTTTATGTAAAACTTGGGAAAAATCACATATTCCCCTTTATCCCCAGTTTTCTTGACTCTGAAATATAAGTAATAATATGGGCTCTTTCAGCTTTTGGTGATCAAAATATCAACTTAGGCCCTAGGTTACATATTAACAAAGCTTTAAGCCAGTGCTAGCCAAGTAGTGGGCACTAAACAAATATCGGCTAACTGTGTTACAGTGGGTGGCTAGTCAGGCATGAGCAGGGCAGGAAAGGGCTCCCCCACCCACAAGGAATGTCAGGTGACCATCAGTTGATGAACAGGCCGTTGTCACATTGTGTGACAATCTAAAATAATAATTGGTCACAGCAAGAGCCAGGGAGAGGCAGTTTTCTAACAGATTAGAAACACCTAAAACTGATGATTGGCAGCTTTCAGGAATTGGACAAGTGGGCTTGAGCATGTGCATTAAGAGGCAAAATGGTGAAGTATGACCTTCTGGGAGCATTCCATTGGAAAAGGGAAGAAAGTCTCAGGCGAGCAAGTATACATCTTCCATAAACACACTGCACATGCTCACCTCCGGTGCTAGAGGGTGCTGTGCATGTGGGTGGCTTACCCTAAAGGAGGGATAAAAGGAAAGGGGTGCAAGAGGCTGGAAGTAGGCCAGCATATAGAATCCAAGTTTCAAGGTCAAACGGGGCACTTGACCTGCAAGACACCCACCTGGGCCTCTTCCAAGTATACTTCCCTTTCTTTTATTTCTGCTCTAAAGCTTTTTCATAAACTTCTATTCCTACTCTGAAACTTGCCTCAGTCTCTTTTTCAGCCTTATGCCCCTGAGCTGAACTCTTTCTTCTGAGGAGGCAAAAACTGAGTTTGCTGCAGACCTGTATGGATTTACCACCAGTAACTTAGATAACTTTCACTGCTAACAACTAGTTTGTTACTATACTTATTAGAAAATAATAAATGTTATCATATATCCCCAATATGCCCTTTTTTTTTTTTTTTTTTTGGTTGGTAGAGACAAAGTCTTGTTCTGTCTCCCAGGCTGGAGTGCAGTGGTGCAATCTCGGCTCACTGCAACCTCTACCTCCTGGGTTCAAGCAATTCTGGTGCCTCAGCCTCCCAAGTAGTTGGGACTACAAGGGCACACTGCCATGCCTGGCTAATTTCTTTTGTACTTTAGTAGGGATAGGGTTTCACTGTGTTGCCCAGGCTAATCTCAAACTCCTAAGCTCAGGCAGTCCACTCACCTAGGCCTCCCAAAGTGCTAGGATTACAGGTGCAGTGGCTCACACCAATATGCCTTTTTTTTTTTTTACTTCCCCTAGGAAATTAGATACAGATTATATAGTGCATGTCAGTATTACAACAATTATTATAATTATATTAATTGCCTGTTTATGCCTTTGTTTTTCCTTCTAGACATTTGGCTACTTTACAGCAGTTTAATTATTTTTTTATTTATCAAATATAATGTAGAGCCTAGGGCTATTGTTTCTATAACAGTAAAATTGATCATTTACTGAACAATATGCTAAGTGCTTTAGGTACATTGTCTTACATAATACTTTCAACTACTTTGGAAGATAGTTTAAAACACCTGGGGCACACATTTCTAAGGGAACCACCACTTTCATGGGTTTTATCTCCAGGAACTCATGGTGAAGAACTGACAAAGATCCCCTTATAGCTCTGGCAAGAGGAGTGTGTAAGTATTCACTGTGAGATACATCCAGAGTGTGCTCCATTACAAAGGTCTGCTCTTCAGGAGAAGAGACTTGCCAGAGTCTTATTCCAAGTGAGGGAAAAGGTTCCTTCATTTCAGGCCTATTCAGCTTTCCTTTCTTATATAAGAGGGGGGGAAAAGTTAACAGTAATCAGGGCTTTAAGAAAATCTATAGCAAACACTGTAGCCAGGGAATACAGCAACGAGTAAAGGACTCTGGGAAAAATAGCTAGGCCACTGGAGAGACATATGTGAAGGTCACAGCCTAAAGACACAGGCACACTAAAAGACTATGTTTTAATCAGAAGACTTTAGAATGCTGCCTCCCCAACACCTTACTATTACATTCCATCACACTAACTGGGCTATAATATAAAAACAGTGGATTATAGCTTAAGGAAGCCTATAATTAAGAGGACACACACACAAAAAGACATAAGAAAAATTTGACATCTCTGGTAACATTAAGCACAATATAAATCATAGTCAGATTAATATAAATCCCTACAGTAAAGGCCTATGTATTTCAGTTCCTATATACTACATCCCAGTACAACATGCCTAGCTTCCCCCCAAAAATTTACAAAGCATGCCAAAAGGCAAGAAAACCAGTCTAAAATACAAAACAATCATCATACCAAACTGAGATATGACACAGATGGCAAAATTATCAGACAAGGCATTTAAAAGAACTATGATTAATATGCTAAGGGCTGTAAAAATGAAAGTAAGACAACATGTAATAACATTAGTTATTACATAAGCAGAAAGATTTAAAAGGAAATGTTAGAAATCAAAAACACTGCGACAGAAATAAAGAATGCCTTCTGTGTGCACATCAGTAGATTTAACATGGCTGAGGAAAGAATCAGTGAGCATGAATATATGGTAATAGAAACTTCCCAAGTTTAAATGCAGGGAAAAGGAGAATAAAAACAAAATACAACAGAACATCAAAGAATTTAGGACAATATCAAAAGGTATAACGTGTAAATGGAAAATCAGACACAGAAGAAAGAGAATGGAAGAGAGGAAATAATGGAAGCAATAATAGCTGAGAGAGCTCCAAAATTAATGGCAAACAACAAATTACCAGTCTGAGAAGCTAGGAGAATACCAAGCAGAAAAAAATACCAAACTAAATATATCTAGGCATATCATATTCAAACTGCAGAAAACCGAGCACAAAGGAAAATTTTTGAAAGAAACCAGAAATGAGGGGAGAACATCTTACCTATTGAGAAGCAAACATAAGATTGAAAGCAGACTTTTAATTAAAAATCATAAAAGCAAAAACAGAGAAGAGTGAAATGTTTAAAATGTAGAAAGAAATCCCCCACCAACTTAGAACTCATCATTAGTGAAATTATGCTTCAGAAGTAAAAATAAATATTTTATCAACATTCAAAAACTGAGGAAACTCACCAGTAGAACTTTCCTGCAGTTGTTAAAAAAATAAGTTCTTTGGGAAGAAGGAAAATAACATAGGTCAGAAATATCTACATAAAGAAAGGTGAAGTAACAGAGAAGTAATAAATGAGGGCAAAATAGCATTTTTTGTTGTTAATCCTAAAGATCGCTATTTAAACAGTAAAGTATTAATATATTAATATTAAATAACAATAGCATATAGGTAATTATAAGATATGGATAAGTGAGTGACAATAATGTAATAAGGGATTAGAAGGAGAGGAATTGCAAATATGGTAAGGTACCACACATGAAGCAGTATAATGCTGTTTCAAATTGGACATAGATTGGTTTAAAATATGTATTGTGAACTGTAGGGCAATGGGTAATTTTTTAAATGTATACTTGATAGGCTAAGAGAAGAGATTAAATAGAATTATAAAAACTGTTCAATTAAAAGCACAGACAGCAGAAAAGAGAAAGAAAAAATAAAGAACAAATAGAAAACAATATCAAACATGGTAGATATTAATCCAGCTACATTAATAATCACTTAAAGGTGAGTAGTCTAAATATATCAATTAAAAGACACGATCCTCACTTATAAGTGAGAGCTAAATGATAAGAACACACAGACGCATAGAGGAAAACAACACACACTGAGGCCTATCAGAAGGTGGAGGTCAAGAGGAGAGAGAGAAGCAGGAAGTATAACTAATGAGTACTCAGCTTAATACCTGGGTGATGAGATAATCTGTACAATCAACCCCCATGAGACACATTTACCTATATAACAAACCTGCACATGTACCCCTGAACTTCAAATAAAAGCTGAAACAAAAAAGCCATTGTCAGTATGGTTTTAAAACCACCCAAATCTATGTTGTCTACCCACTTTAAACATTCAGGTTAAAAGTTAAGTGATGGAGAAAAATACACCATGATAACACTAATCAAAAGAAAGTTGATATTCTTAATTCTAGACAAAACAGGCTTCAGAACAATGAAGATTATCATGGATAAAGAGCATCATTATGTCACAGGGTTCTTCAAGTGTTGCTTTTCCAGCTGGAAACCTCTGTGGCTGTAGGTGCCTTCGCCTGAGTTTTGCTGGGACCCACTGGGCTTATTCCACCCACTCAGCCAGGCAGGCTGTGCTTGCTTGGCTCTCACTACTGGCCTGGCTCCCCTGCCTGCCAAGGGTAAGTCAGGAGCAGAGCAGAGAGGGATGTGTGGGCAAGCAATCATGAGTACAGCTACTGTGTACAGCCAGGCATGCCAGCTGCTATGGCTAGGTGGGCAGCTCCAGGCACTGGCTCCAGTGAAAACCTGTGGCTGGATCAGATGTACCACAAGTGGCTTCTGCTGTGGGCACCTGCGTCTGGATGAGGGGATCTGGATGAGGGGAATGCAGTGGAACCCTGAAACTTGGAGACACCAGAAACTGCAGAGTCCCAAAGAAGGTGTCACAGCCCTGGCTTGGAGAGCTCCTAGGTCTGGGCTTCCTGAAGGACCACAGCTCTTCTCTCCTTGTTGCCCCAAGGTGGCAAGCGAGGATGGGGAAGCATGTTTCAGTCCTGTGAGTGTTACAGCTCTTTTAGTTCAGTCATTCAGCAGGTCCTGAGTTCTTGTCCCACATCCGGAAAAAAAGGCTCAACTGGACGGTGAGCCAACCAGAGAGGAGCTTTATTGAGTGGCCGAACAGCTCTCAGGAGACCCGAAATGGATAGCTCATTTCTGCAGGCAGGTCATCCTGAGGCATGTCCAGCTCTGAGTGGAGAGGAGACCCACAGTGGGTAGCTGATTTCTGCAGGCAGATTGTCCCGACTTCTGCATGAGTCTGGCTCCTCTGGGTTTTTTTAATAGGCTCAGAAGGGAGGAAGTGCTTGCTGATTGGTCCATGGGTGGCCATTGGTGGGCCTGGAAAAAACACCACAAGTTCTTACTCCCAGCAGCCTCAGATTCCACTAGGAGCTGACAGCCCAGGCCCCAGGTTTCAGGCCATCCCTGGCTTGAAGATGGGGCTTCACCCAGGGCCCATCCCTCGCTGTCCGGGAGGCTGTCTGCCTCTTGCCACGATCAACATATCATCCATAGTCCACTATGCCCAGGCTCACACCACGGTCCACTATGCACCTGCAGGCTCACATTGAGCTGCCCTCAGTCTCCCTGGCCTCCCTCTCGTGCTTATCAGCACCCAAAATCCAGAGGGGGCTGAGGTGGCAGGGGCCTGGTGTGTCAGCACTTCCCTGAATGTGCACACACAAGGCCAGACTGTGACAGTGCCCGGGCTCAGCCACAACTTTGCTCTGCTTGAAGTGGGTGCTGGGAGTGGAGAGAGGCCAAGGAGTGGGAGCAGGCACTTCCAAGCCTGTGGGGGTTTGGGGCTTTCCTGGGCCCCGAAAGTACAGGGATGCCTGGGTTCAGAGAGGTTGGGCAGCTGCAGCTGCACCCAGGAGTGAGAGGCTTCTCCTGCCCCCGACTTGGTAGGGGGTGGGACTTCCACCTGTTCCTGGCCTGCTGGTTCCATGGAGTGTGCAGCCCCAGCTGCATCTTCCCTGCTGCAGCCAGCGTCTTCATAGTAGCCTCTCCAGTTGGGCCACCACTGCCATCATTTAAATGTTGATAACGAGAAAAATTATTCAAGAAGATAATCCTAAATACGTATGCATCTAACAACAGCATCAAAAGGACAAGAGGCAGAAACTGAGATAAATGAAAGGAGAAACAGACAGACATATCCACTACTATAGTTGGAGACTTCCACATACTTCTATCAGTAACTGGTAGATCAAGCAGGCAGAAAACAAGGATATAGATGACCTGAACAATAACTATCAATCAAATTGATCTAATTAATAGTTTAGAATTTTCTGCCTAGCAGTAGCACAATATTAATTTGTCTCAGGCTCTCACAGAATATTCTCCAAGACACAATCAATTCTGTGCTATAAAGTACATTACATATGCCATATAATTTTAAAAGAATAGAAATCATACAAAGTACGTTATCATACCACAGGGCAATTAAACTAGAGAACAATGAACATTAAAAAAAAAACTAGAAAATCTTGAAATCTCTGGAAATTAAACAAAACAGTTCTAAAAACAGATTAGTCAAAGAAGTCTCAAAAGAAATTCAAAAAAAGATTTTCAACTAAATATTACTGAAAGTATAACATGAAAATTTGTGAGATATGGCTGGGTGCGGTGGCTCACGCCTGTAATCCCAGCACTTTGGGAGGATGAAGTGGGTGGATCTCTTAAGGTCGGGAGTTTGAGGTCAACCTGGCCAAAATGGTGAAACCCCACCTCTACTAAAAAAAAAAAATACATACAAAAAGTGTCCAGGCGTAGTGGCACATGCCTGTAATCCCAGCTACTCAGGAGGCTGAGGCAAGAGAATTGCTTGAACTTGGGAGGCAGAGATTGCAGTGAGCCAAGATTGCACCACTGCACTCCAGCCTGGGTGACAGAGTGAGACCCTGTCTCAAAAAAAAAAAAAAAAAAAAAAAAAAAACATGGAATACCATAAATCAGTGCTTAAAGGGAAATGTGTAGCATTAAGTAAATATATTGAAAGATATATTCAAAATGAATAAATTAGGCTTCCACTTTAGATAAATAGAAGAGCAATTTAAGCCTAAAGTAATCAGAAAAAAAGAAATTAAAAAATTGGGCAACATTGATGCAACTGGAGGCCATATCCTAGGTGAATAAACACAGGAACAGAAAACTCAATACCGTACGTTCTCACTTATAGTTAGGAGCTAAACTTTGAGTACACAAAGACATAAGCATGGAACAACAGACACTGGGGACTGCTAGAGAAGAGGGTAGGGAGGAGGCTATGGGCTGCAAAACTGCCTATCAGGTACTACGCTCACTGTGTGGGTGATAAGATCATCTGTACCTCGAACTTCAGCATCGCTCAGTATACCCAGGTCACAAACATGCACATGTACCCCATGAATCTAAAATAAGAGTTGAAACTTTTTTTTAATTGGAGAAGATGTGAACAAAATTAAAAACAGGAAAACAATGGGGAAAATAAAGCCAAAAGCTATTTGTATGTAAAAATTAACAAAATTGATAAAGCCCCAGCAAGGCTAGCCAAAAAGAGAGAGAAGACACAAAGAACTGAAACAAATTTACAAGAAAAAAACAAACAACCCCATCAAAAAATGGGTGCAGGACAGGAACAGACACTTCTCAAAAGAAGACATTCATGCAGCCAACAAATGTATGAGAAAAAGCTCATCATCACTGGTCATGAGAGAAATGCGAATCAAATTCTCAATGAGATAGCATCTCACATCAGTTAGAATGGCAATCATTAAAATGTCAGGAGACAACAGATGCTGGAGAGGATGTGGAGAGATAGGAACGCTTTCATACTGTTGGTGGGAATGTAAATTCACTCAACCATGTGGAAGACACTGTGGCAATTCATCAAGGATCTAGAACCAGAAATACTATTTGATCCAGCAATTCTATTATTGGGTATATATCCAAAGGATTATAAATTATTCTACTATAAAGACACATGCACATGTATGCTTATTGCAGCACTGTTCACAATAGCAAAGACTTGGAACCAACCCAAATGCCCATCAGTGATAGACTGGATAAAGCAAATGTGGCACCTATACACCATGGAATACCATGCAGCCATAAAAAAGGATGAGTTCATGTTCTTTGCAGGGACATGGATGAAGCTGGAAACCACCATTCTCAGCAAACTAATGCAAAAACAGAAAACCAAACATTGCATGTTCTCACTCATAAGCGGAAGTTAAACAGAACACATGGACACAGGAAAGGGAATATCACACACTGAGACCAGTTGGATGGTGGGGAGCTAGAGAAGGAATAGCATTAGGAGAAATACCTAATGTAGATTATGGGTTGATGGGTGCAGCAAACCACTATGGCACGTGTATACCTATGTAACAAACCTGCACATTCTGCACATGTATCTCAGAATTTAAAGTATAATAATACAGTAAAATAAAAGTATATACATTTTTTCTCTTTCTATACTTTATTTTTGGAAAGAAGTCACCATGTATAACCTATATTTAAGGAAGTGTGTGTATTCCAAATTTGTTATTAGTCAACATTATGTTGACTGTTCTATGTCTTTTGCCTTCCTGTACAAACTTGAGAATTAGTTTTCAGTATCTATAAAATAGCTTGCTGGAACATTGATCAGAATTGCATTGAATTTATAGAGCAAGCTGAGAAATGACATGTCCACCTCATCCTCTAAAATGGGAGAGAAATGAGTACGAACAGAGATTTTCTTTCTTTCTTTTTTTTTTCTTGAAGGAGGGCATGGGCAATTCAGGCCAGATTAGCCCAATTCATCTCTCATTCTTTGTGAAGTAGGAGATCACATCGTGTGATAAGAAAGAATGTAAAAATGTTGAGCTGAGGCACTTGAATAAAGTGGTAATGTTTTGGGAAACACAGCAACAGAATGAGAATAAAATTTGCCAGAGGGAATGAAGAAGATCTGAGTGGGTCACTAGAATTATAATTCTCATATCTGTCATAGCATTGATTCAGTGATTATGTAGTATTCTCTAGGACCTCCAGGTTGATGAACGTGAGTGCAGTGCTGGCAAGTTGCAGGGATGACTGCTGGCTGGAAATTTGTAGGGCTAATGCAGCAGAAAGAGGGGCAAGGATGTTGAAGTTTTGGGTGGGAGAAATTTTTAGGATATCAGCTTGGAGTCGAGATGAAGACCATTAGAGTTGATGAGGTAAAGGAACCAGTGGGTTTAGATAAATAGATCATATGGTTGCTGTAATCTCCTAGGCTGATGCTAGGAGTTGGCAAAAAATTATGTTAACGTGGGTGAGAGTTGGCATGGTTTAACTCCATAACTATTTTGTTAAAATTTTCTCAAATTTCTTTAATCCCACTTAAATACAGTAACTAAATCTGCATCACAAAGCTTCTACTTCTCTTATATTTTAATATTCACTTGGCTGCATTTTAGGTGACATACTCATATTCTAATTTTTCTAGGAATCCAGTAGGATTTAAGGGCTATGATAAAAGATAGTCTTGGCTTTGTGAGGATTTCAGCTAAAACAAAGTAATAAAAAATTTTGGATGATCCATTTTTCTACATATTATACTTTGTGACAGAGTTATTAGTGAATCCTGGAGTAAAGCACATTCTGTTGGCTCATGTAGAATAAATTCAAAATCTGAGAAATTTAAAATGTTTTATTTCTACACATAGCCTGAATATAATTAAGGCCATTTCTAGAAATGACAAGATATACAACAGAAACTACTGATTCAAGTTGTTGTATTCCTTATAAGTTGGACCTGGATATGGATCAGTATAATACCTAACAAAACTCTTAAATAGCAATGCAAGATAGAATACTGAGCTTTAAGATGCAGCACTTGGAGTTGCTGAAGGGTGCAAAAAGAAAACACAAGTTAAGCATGCATATACCACACAGATGTCTAAGATAAGAGTCAGGAAATCTGAATTCTATGCTCTGATTATTAAATTCCTGCCTGGACCTGAGTGACACTCAGGACTGTAGTTCCATGACTCATAAAATAAGAGGATTGAAGAAAGTTGTGTCTTAGATCCTTCCTAACTATGAAATTATATTACTTTTCTATGCCAAAAGCATATATTGCTTGTTTTAAAAATGTACTTGAAATGCCTGCATTTAATATTTTAGGGCTCCTTAATGAACCAATATGTTACAATGATACAGACAAATCAGTGCCGCGGTTGCACCAATCTTTATTAGCTGTCAAATCCAATCTAGACTTGCAATTATTTCATTTCATCTGTAAGATATTTGTGTTGAGGTAGAAAAATTAAAACAAACTCTTTGAACAATACTAGAACTTTCTGAGGAAGAGATGTTTAAGGATGTAGGTATGGCTTGGAATTGATTACCTTGTATCCAAATGTAGATGTTTGGGGCAGAAAACTACTTTGACCAACTTTGCTTTTTACCAATAAATAAGGAACTGGAGTCCAAGGCTCTTTGAGATAGCTAGAGTATCAACTATTTTTTCCTTGTGGATGAGTCCATTCTACAAGGCTCTGGTTCTGCTCCTGCTTCCAGCGGCAGATCCAGTTTTACTTTATGGGTGGGGCATGTGCTATAGAACATAGCTTTTATCCTGATTCATCTCACTCTGTGAATGGGAGCTTCAATTTGAGAATTTTCTAGCTTTATACCAGAAATGTCATCACTCTCTCACCTTTATTCTTCAAGACTTTAATCTTTTAAGTAAATAAGCAAACTGGTTCCAATATTGAATCTTGTGACATTTGGCCAGTCACTCATCTCTAGGCTGAGCTGCTTCCTTATCCTCTGTTGCCTTAGCCAGGCTATTGTTATCATGTTGAAGGATCTTATTCTTTAGTCCATATTTATTAACCTTCTGGATAAATTCTTTATATAGTGTTTAATCAGCAGCCTTTGGTGAAGTGCAAGTAAATTACAGACCACTTATCTGGGGGCAATCATCTGCCATTTTTCAGAGGAAACCAATTGGATTTCTTTTAAATGATTGTTGGCAGAATGGGCCCATACAGGATACACTTAATTTAATTGCTCATTTTTGGCTGTTCTTTTATTACAAGTATGAATAGAATTTCTAGGCTGTTATTACTTTCTTTTTGCCGATTACTTGATAGTAGTCTGAAAAGCAGGCATTTGGTGAGGGTCAGTCATGAAATAGTGCCTCCTAATTTCTCTCTTTACAGAAAGCACTTGGCAATTAAATTCCTTGGAAAATCTTTAGACCTCTCCTCTGGTTTACAGGTTACTGTGACATTCAACAGAGAAAAGCTTTCTAACAGTTTTATAGGATGGCAGAGGAAGGAGTCACTCTTACAAGGTAAGAGAGCAGCGAACACTGGCTAAAGCAATCCCTTATGGAGTTTTATGCACTCAGCACCTTTAGTACTGAGATATCCGGTAAAATCATTTGCTCCAGTTTTCTGAGTTTATTAGAAAGCTTTGCATTCTGTACTCTAAGAAACTTGATAGAGGCATTAAATATTTGATCAAATTAATCCGTATGTGGTTCTTTCTTTCTAGCAGTCTTTGAGTATGTGCTGGGTGACTATATGTGAGGGGCTGCCCTAAGCAATAAATTGCCTGGCCCACTCATTTATTCCTCTGTGCCGAAGATTAATATTATTTTGGGGACAGAGATGGGAAAGTCAAGAACTCCATTGGAATTTGGAGAAGAACTGTTCTTATGTTTTTCTAATTTTCTTATAGAGTGATAAAGAATATTTTATATGACTCTCATTTTGGATTTGATCAGTCTGACATTCTGAGAAATATAAAAGTATTTTTACCTTTCAGTACAATAGTGGTGAATATTTTCCTGCACTGTACAGCATTCTTAAACAGCTTCTCTTCTGACAAAAAGATGTATCTTGCAGCCTTAAATCAGCCTCTGCCTGATTCTGACTTAATACTGGCATGAAGCCACAATTTTATTAGCTTTGAAATGGAGAAACCCCAAATAATTCATCACAAAGTTATGACTTTAATTTCTTTTATTTTGCTTACAATGGCTGATAGAAAGCAGTCAGATACTCAGGACTACAGTAAAGCAATCATTTCACCCTGGAATGATTACAACTCACAATTTAAATATATATGAGCACATCTAGAAATAGTTTTGAAGATTAAGAATATGTATCTTTTATCCTCTTAGCAAATTTACTGGCTACTTTATGTCCTCTTTATTTTCTCCTTCTATTCCACCTTTTGACACTGGCCTTAGGAAGGAAGAATGTAGGCTTTTGTTATTTCAGGAATTAAATTTGGAGACGTCACAAATATTACTTGTGATTACCATGAAATCCACAAGATAAGCTACAGACCTTATGAAATTATCTGAGGAAAGCCCCAGCTTTTAAATCTTCTTGACTAATAATCCAAATTTCTTTTAGATCTGGACATGGTAACTTATGATGCTTTTCTTGATTGTCTTAACCAATGGCTGACTGGAAATATTGATTAATGCTCCTCCACTATTTTGCATGTTGGGTCTTTTTCTTCCTCTCTAAGCTCCTTCTTTGGTTTTAATTGTGTTTTAGCTTTTTCACCTCTAGCTAATGGAGATACTCCCAGGAATGCAGGCCGATGACATAGACGCTGGAATGGTGCCAGCAGACGCATTAGGTTTCTTCTCTCACCCCAAACCAATTGTCTTGAGTTTTCAAATGAAAATTTTGAAATTTGAACTCGGTTTAAAAAATAGAGGCAAATTAACTCTAGAGTATAGAGAGTTTGCATCTTTCTTGGTTTCTCACATCTGTCCTTTTCTGGGGAGAGTTTACAGATGGTAAAGTGATATAATACTGATGTCAGTATGGAACAGCATTCTTATTTAAACACGATCAAAGTCATGTTGTTTAAAGATTTTGCACTGCCTTTGCATCTTATTCTTAAGAGTAAAATTTAAACGTTTAATACAATTTATAGAAAGTTTAATAGACATCAGAGGAGACTATTGTTATTTTATAATAAATATATACACTCATAATAGCATAGATATCCTTCAGTTCACAGAAAAGGGTTTTCAAAAGTTGTCTTGTGAAATAAACAACACAAACCCATAATTAGTCAGCTGTTACTTTTATTATTTTTTCTTATTTAAATTCTTCTCTTATCAAAGGAACCACAGAGTTTATTCATAATTAGGATTATTTAGAAATTTAAATATAGCCATTTTTCTTTGGTTATAATTTTCTTAAATTTCAAAATAGCATATTTTTCCTAGATGGGGTTAAAAGAAAATTTATCTCTTCTTTATGCAGAGGTCCCACCATGAAGGGGATTTTTTAATTTACTGGTCAAATTAGATTGGTTTCAGCATTTGTACTTGTAATCCTTGAGGGCCTGACCCTTGGAGACGTTTTCATCTCCCGATTGCATATGCCCTGCTATTTTTTGTGGTGCTGAGTGGCAGTTTTCAACTGCTGGAAAAAGAAATGTCAAATGTGCGCTGACCCTTGTCAAGGCTCAGGAAGGATTTCAAAATAACATTAACCTTTATTTCCAAGTTGAGCACCTGTTTTGTTTTCAAATCAATTTCTGTGCAACACAAATGAGTACTTTGACATGTTCAGGAATGAATAGATTTTAATAAAATAATCTGTGGTAAAGACATAGAAAATGATATCCATCATTCATAGTACTGAGAATGTGTTGCAAGGTCACAAAACCTAAACCTTAAATTCACATCTGCATAAAGCAAGCTATTTAAAAACCATATATTCTCTGATATTTCATAAATCCTTGGAGCCTGCTGAGAGAGAGGTTAATTGTCATTGTCATGTGGTACCTTCTAGGTGAAAGTGTTTCATTTCTATCATTACCTGGGTAGAAATGCTAATAAAGTGAGTTTGCTTTTTTATTTATAGCCCTCTTCTCTTAGAACACACTCACTACAGTGAAAGTCTAGTTGTAATTTAAGACATTACTATAATTTCAGAGAATCTTAATCTATCTACTCTCCTGTAAGGAAATTCATTGATCTCTGCAGTGAGTTGTATATTGGAAAAGTGACAATGCTCATAATCCTCAGCTCACTGATGACTCATTCTGAGATGCTGGAGATAGGTCTGAAGGTAATATATGAGAAGACTGGCTGGCAGGTTCTCAATATTTGGAATGTGGCTGCCCCGCTAAACACTCTTAATCTGCTACATCAACAGAACATTGTCTTTCCTGGCAGCACTGGCCAGCTACCCTATGCTGAGGAGGCTCATTCTGAACCAGTGGCTCCAGGAGACTCTTCTCAATTCAAGTTCTCACCAGCTTAGTGCTATAGTTCACAGTGGTCTCTTTTATCAGTTGGGATCCCAGGGCTGCTCCCTTCTACTATGTCTTTTTGAAGAAGATGTGTATAAAATCCTTTCCTTTGTGACTCCAACAGGTCACCTGTATCCCTTAACCTGCAGAATAGTTTATGGAAAGTGCACAGTCAGCACTAATCAGAAATCAGAAACCATGGCTCTCACTACATCTGGCCTGCAAATACATTGTTGTTTGGCTTATAAAGTGTGAAATATTTCTGAATTAGTTTATAAGATTTAAAAGTTAGAAGCTTCTACATTAAAACCTTAAAATCTAAAATCATTTTCCCTTCCTTGAAAAATAAAAATCCTTGCAAAATCAGAGGATGGCATGGTTCCTACATGGTCACCATATTTCACTGGTGAATGGCAATTGCTTCCTTTACACAGGTCGTATTCTCTCCAGTCTTCCACAAATCCCATACTTCTTAGGATTCTACTTGTGTTAAGAGTTTTTATTTCTACAGACATTCACATCTATGTAGAACTTCTGCCTAAAACTCTATTTCTCTAGAGGATAGTTCATAGGCTCTCAGCCTATGGACCCATTCATGTCCTTGGAGCTATTCTCAGTATAATGAGACCTTAAATTTTTTAAAAAATCTGCTTTTAGTTCAATCGTATCTACTTATCCATCTATGACATTATGTGAATTATGCCTTTAATATAAACCTACTCTTCCTAAACTACTTTAATTCCTAAACTACTTTTTATATTTAAGCCAATGTCAAAAGAACATAGGCAGACCTGCCTGTAAATAATATATTTACATTAAATGAAGGCCAAATGCATATAATAGTCTCTGCATGAGGCTTCAGAAAGAGAGGATGGTAGAAATGAATGATCACATGACATTAGGTTTGTAGCAGGTCCTAGGAACACCAGCCCAGAAGCAGTCAATGCCGTGTTCACATTAAGGGCAGAAATTTATTTCCAGCAAAGCAACATTTACTGTCACATTATATTAATTTTGCTAACTAGAATTATATTTGCATGTAGTTTCTATTAAAATTATACATTTAGTTGGGTTCTATGGATATTTAAAAATAGTTACAAAGATGCATAAAAGAGACTTATAACTAATTTCATGTTAGTACAATTTAAAAGACACTTAATTTTAGCCATGATTTGGGGAAATAAACACTTTTCTTTTAAAAAGGGTTCATTGAATTTGAGAATTCAACAAACCTCTGCTTTGATATCATTGATTAAATTGCCTCCTCTTTATGTAGCATTATGTAGTAGGATTTTGTTAGCTTGATTTGAGAAGGGGTTGCATTCCATGCATTTGGGTCTTTACCCTGAAGCCCAGCTCAGGAGAGACACACTAGCTGCAGAACAGGCCCGAGTTAACAAAGACAGCCATGAGAAGAGTATGGATGAAGGCCAAATCTTGGGACTTGGGAGAAAGCCACAGAAGTAATGATCAAAACTGGGGATGCAGAGTTGAATTTAGGATTTAGGTCATATGAAAGACAAATAGTGAGAACAGGGCCTCGGTATCCAGGGCAGTCATTTGGAACTCTAGCTGCTCCCACCTTTATGGGTGTGAGAAGAATGCCATGTCACTGGAGTAACCTGGCTAAAAAATATTGGAGATCAGCAGACAGCCACAATGATGTTAGCAGGTTCTTCAATGGAAATTCTTCTCAGGGACTGACTTAAATCTCCAAGAATTACATTAGTAAGCATCTCAAGGGAATACCATAATATCATCTACATAAGGATTGTTTTCATCTGTTCACCTCCAAAGCATGGGTCTACTGAGCCTCATGTATTACATGTGCTCTTATATTTTCTTAAGGAGGGCCTTAGTGAGCTTTATGAGTAGAATGCAGCACATTGTCCTGAGGTCACTTGATTCTCTTCACATCTAATTTTGAAAGGTTATTGGATCACAAAATAATCCTGACTATCTCATATTTGTCTGAGCCAGGCATATAAGGCTAAATTTCAATTACAGACATATGCCATTTTATTGTACTTTGTAGATGATGCATTTTTAAACAAATTGAAGGTGTGTGGCAACTCTGTGACAAGGAAGTCTATCGGCACCATTTATTTAACAGCATGTGCTTACTTTGTGTCTCTGGGTCACATTTTGGTAAATTTAGCAATATTTCAAACTTTCTGTTATTATTATATGATATTATATGCTATGGTGATCTGTTATCAGTGATCTCTGATGTTACTATCGTAATTGTTTGGGGTACCATAAGCTGCACATATATAGGATGGGAAAATTAGTTAATAAATATGTATGTGTTTAGACTGATCCATTAACAACAGGCAGTTGCTATCTGTCTCTCTCTCTCCTTAGGCCACTCTGTTCCAAGACACAACAATATTCAAATGAAGTCAATCAATAACTGTACAGTGGCCTCTAAGTGTACTCAGTGGGCCAGTTCAGGTTTTTTACTCTGCTGTGCAAAAGAATTTGAGAGTGAGTCCACAGTGAAAGTAAGCAAGAAAGTTTATTGCAAAGCAAAAGTACACTCTGATGGTTGCTCAGAGTGGGATGCTCAAAAGTGAGACAACACCACCTGACACTTGGGAAACTCTCTTTATGGGAGTCTTACATGATTCTTCATGAAGGGGTGGGAAGAGATGCCGCTATTAAGCATGTTCTGGTTGGTCTGCTGGCAGTGCCCGTGCTGTGGTTGTATATGCTAGTGCATATATCACATGTCTCATTGACATTTTAAATCTCCACCCAGGGGCATCTATTTTACTATTATAGCAAGCATAGGTCAGCCCAAGGTAACTAATCATAAGTTTGCACACTTGTGTGAATCTGGGGATTTTCCCTTCTGTTCTTTTATCCCCTTGCTAAAGGATGGTCTAACCATAAACCCAGGATGTGGTTTGTGCACTGTCAGGTGGTTTGTTCTCTTCATCTGTTTAGCAAGTTTATTCCCCTTTAAGGGAGGCTGTGACCACCTTATCTAAACTAACTCATAAGTACTCAAGTGAAAGGAAGAGGCATATGTCTCTCACTTTAAATCACAAGCTAGAAATGATTAAGCTTAATGAAAAAGCATATTCAAAGCTGAGATAGGCTGAAAGCTAGGTCTGTTGTGCCAAACAAAGTTGTAAATGCAAAGGAAAAGTTCTTGTAGAAAATGAAAAGTGCTACTTTTAGTGAGCACATAAATGACAAGAAAGTGAAGCCACTTTATTGCTGATAGGGAGGGAGTTTTGGTGGTCTGGATTGAAGATAAAACCAGCCACAAAATTCCCTTAAACCAAAACCTAATCTAGAATAAGACCCCTAAGTCTCTTCAATTCTGTGAAGGCTGAGAGAAGCGAGGAACCCGTGGAAGAGAAGTTTGAAGCTAACAGAGGTTAGTGCATGAGGTTAAGGAAAGAGAACGTCTCTGTAACATAAAAGTGCAAGCTGAAGCAGCAAGTACTGATATAGAAGCTGTGGCAAGTGATCCAGAAGACCTAGCTAAGATTATTGATGAAGGTGGTCACACTAAACAACAGGTTTTTAATGTAGGTGGAACAGCTTTATTGGAAGTAGATGCCATCTAGGACTTTCATAGCTAGAGAAGAGAAGTCAGAGCCTGGCTTCAAAGCTTTAAAGGACAAACTTACTTTCTTGTTAGGGGCTAATAAAGCTGGTGACTATAAGTTGAAACCAACACTCATTTACCATTCCTCAAATCCTAGGACCCTTAAGAATTATGCTAAATCATTCTCCTTGTGCTCTATGAATGGAGCAACAAGGCCTGTATGTCAGCACATATGTTTACAGTATGGTTTGCTGAATATTTTAAACTGACTGTTGAGACCTACTGCTTAGAAAAAAAATTATTCATTTAAGAATATTACTGATAATTGATAATATTCCTGGTCACCCAAGAGCTCTGATGGAGATGCACAAGGAGATCAATGTTATTTTCATGTCTGCTAAAACAACATTTATTCTGCAGCCCATAGATCAAGGAATAATTATTACTTTCAAGTCTTATTTAAGAAATACATTTCATGAGGCTATAGATATAATTCCTCTAATGTATCTGAGCAAAGTAAATTGAAAGCCTCTGGAAAGGATTAATCATTCCAGATGTCATTAAGAACATTTATGATTCATGGCAAGGAGTCAAATATCACCATTAATACGATTTTGGAATAAGTTTGTTCCAACACTTATTGTAAACTTCGGGAGTTTCAGGACTTCAATGGAGGAAGTAACTGCAAATGTGGTGGGAATAGCAAAAGAACTAGAATCAGAAGTGGAGCCTGAGGTTGTAACTGAATTCCTGCAATCTCATGGTCTAATTTGAAATGATGAGGAGTTGCTTCTTATGGATGAGCAAAGGAAATATACGTTTTTTTCTCTTAAAAAGTTTTGTGGGTACATAGTAGCTATATATTTATGAAGTAAATGAGATATTTGATACAGGCATACAATGTGTAATAATTACATCAGGATAAATGGGGTATTCATCACCTCAAGCGTACATTCTTTCTTTGTATTACAAACAATCCAATTATTTCTTGTAGTTATTTAAAAATATACAATAAATTATTGTTGCCTTCCAAATCTTGGCTATTGTAAATAGTGCTGCAACAAACATGGGAATCCAGATATCTCTTCAATATACTAATTTCCTTTCTTTTGAGTATATATCTAGGATTGGGATTACTGGATAATATGGTATTTCTATTTTCAGTTTTTTGAGAAACCTCAAACTGTTCTCCATAGTGATTATACTAATTTACATTCCCACCACCAGTGTATGACAATTCCCTTTTCTACACAATCTTGCCAGAGTTTGTTATGGTCTGTTTTTGGGATAAAAGCCATTTTAACTGGGGTGAGATGATGTCTCATTGTAGTTTTGATTTGCATTCCTCTGATGACCAGTGATATTGAGCACCTTTTCATGTACTTGTTTGCCATTTGCATGTCTTTTTTTTTTTTTTTTGAGAAATGTCTATTCAGGTCTTTTGCTCATTTTTAAATCAGATTATTAAATTTTTTTCGTATGAGTTGTTTGAGCTCCTTTTGTATTGTGGCTATTAATCCCTTGTTAGATGAGTAATTTGCGAATATTTTCTCTAATTCTGTGGGTTGTTCTCTTCACTTTTTTTGATTGTTTGTTTGCTGTGAAAAAGCTTTTTAACTTAATGTGATCCAATTTGTCCATTTTTGCTTTGTTTGCCTGTGTTTGTGGGGTATTACTGAAAAAATGTTCACCCAGTCAAGTATCCTGGACAGTTTCCACAATGTTTTCTATATGAATTTTATAGTTTGATGTCTTAGATTTAAGTATTTAATTTTGATTTGAGTTTTGCATATGGCAAGAGATAAGGGTATTCTGCATATGGATATCTGGTTTTCCCAGCATTATTTATTGAAGAGACTGTCTTTTCCCCAGTGTATTTTTCTTGGCACCTTTGTTGAAAATGAGTTCACTGTAGATGTGTAGATTTCTATGTGGATACTCTATTCTGCTCCATTTGTCTATGTGTCCATTTTTATGGCAGTATCATGCTGTTTTGGTTACTGTAGTTTACTACAGCTTTGTAGTATGATTTGAAGTCAGTTGATGTGGTTCCTCCAGTTTTGGTCTTTTTACTCAGAATGCCTTTAGCGATTCGGAGTCTTTTGTGATTCCATATAAATCTTAAGACTGCTTTCTCTATTGCTGTGAAGAAGCAATTTCATTGGTATTTTGACAGGGATTGTGTTGAATCTGTAGACTGCTTTGAGTAGTATGAATATTTTAACAATATTGATTCTTCCAATCCATGAACATGGAATATCTTTCCTTTTTTTTTAGTGTCCTCTTCAATTTTCTGCATCAATGTTTTATAGTTTTCCTTGCAGAGATCTTTCACTTTGGCAGCTATATTCCTAGGTATTTTATTTTATTTGTAGCTATTGTAAATAGGATTACTTTCTTAATTTCTTTTTCAGATTTTTCACTGTTGGCATATAGAAATGCTACAGATTTTTGCATGGTGATTTTGTGTATTGCAGCTTTACTGAATTTATTTCTCAATTCTAATAGTTTTTTTGTTGTTGTTGTTGGAGTTTTTAGGATTTTCCAAATATAAGAATACATCATCTGCAGACAAGGATAATTTGCCATCTTCCTTTCCAATTTGAATGCCCTTCATTTCTTTCTGTAGTCTCATTGCTCTAGCTAGGACTTTCAGGGAAATATTAAATAACAGTGGTGAAACTGGGCATTGTTATCTTGTTCAAGATCTTAGAGAAAAAGTTTTCAGTTTTTGCCCATTCAGTATGATACTGGCTATAGGTCTGTTTCATATGACTTTTACTGTGTGGAGGTACAGTCTTTCTGTTCTTTGTATTTTGAGCATTTTTAATATGAAGGAGTACTGAATTTTATCAAATGCTTTTTCAGCATCATGTAGTTTTTGCATTTTATTCTTTTCATATGATGTATCACATTGATTTGTATATGTTAAACTATTCTTGTATTCCTGGAATAAGTCACTCTTAGTTATGATGAATCATCTTTTTAATGTATTGTTAAATTTAGTTTGCTAGTATTTTGAGGATGTTTGCATCAGTGTTCATCAAAAATATTGGCCTACAGTTTTCTTTTTTTGATGTGTCTTTGTCTGGTGTGATATTAGGCTAATACAGGCCTCATAGAATGAGTTTGGAAGTATCTCCTCCTCTATTTTTCAGAATAGTTTGAGTAGTTCTGATATTTGTTCTCTTTTGTTATTATTATACTTTAAATTCTGGGGTACATGTGCAGAATGTACAGGTTTGTTACATAGGTATACACATGCCATGGTGGTTTGCTGCATAAATGTTCAGTAACTATCAGCAGTAAAGCCATCAGGTCCCAGGCTTTTCTTTACTGGGAGACTTTGTATTACAGCTTCAATCTCATTACTTTTTACTGGTCTGTTCAGGTTTTGGGCTTCTTCCTGGTTCAGTCTTGGTAGGTTGGATATCTAGCAACCATTTATCCATTTCTTCTAGGTTTTCCAATTAATTGGCGTATAGTTGCTTATCTTAGCCTCTAATAGTCCTTTAAACTTCCGTGTTGTCAGTTGTAATGTCTCCTCTTTCATCTCTGATTTTATTTGGATCTTCTTTCTTTTCTTATTTCAGTGGGCTAAAGATTAATCAATTTTTTTCAAATCAACTTTGAGACTGATCTGAGTAATAATAAAACTCCAGTCTCTCACACAGCTGGCTCTGTGTGAATTACTCCTTCTCTATTGCAAGTCTCCTGTCTTAATAAATCAGCTTTGTCTAGGTGGTGGGCAAGATGAACCCATTTGGTGGTTACAAATTTGGGCACTCATTCAGGATTGCTCTTGTGGCTACTTGCCTGTGGTTCAGTAGCCCCCATCTGGTGATGGATCAGAGGCCAGTTGAAGCATCCACCTTGTACTGTTGGACTAAGGGCTGACTCTGATACTGTCTCTTACTGGCGAGGGGCTGCCAACCCAATGTGCATGGATTTAAGTATGATAGAGAAATAGTCCTGGGGAGACATCTCATAACTGTAATCCTGTCACAGGGTGTTTGTCTGTAGCTCTATGGCGAGGTTTATGTAACTGCAGCCCTATCACAGTGTGTCTGTCTGTAGCCTGGTAATAGGGTATCTGTCTGTAATCCAGTCATGGAGTGTCTGAAGCTATAGCCCCATTATAGGATGTCTGTAATGAGTATCCTAGGTGCTGCTAATGCCTTACTCCTTCTCCTGATTGGTTTGGGTCCTTAGGGAATCTTGGTTTTAATGTAGCCCCATGGTGAAATGTCTGTCTGTAGCCCACTGAAGAGTGTCTCAGTTCATATCCTTCAGGGGTTTCAGTTGGCTCTCCCTAATTAATAGGAAGAGTCGATTCAGGAGACTTCTCCTCAATCAGGAAGATTTCAGGGAGATTTTCCAGATAGAGAATAGGAAGATAGTTTGAAAGGAATACTCTTGAAATTCTTGGTTAGGGATCTTGATTTGGAAGGCCTTCTATCTATCTTGTCTTTGTGTGTGTTTGTATATGTGGAGGAGACCTCAGAAGGACTTGCTGACAGAAGTCCAGCAGGCCTTACTCAGAAAACCCTCTTTATTTGTTTCACTCTTTGTCTTGCCCAGAGACCACCCACTGAATTACCAGTTGGAGATCATCCCTCCCCACATGGAGTGGGTCAACAACAACAGGGACCAATGGGAGAAAGTTTGAGCCTTGCCAAGTCAATATTGGGTGCCAAACAAGATGACTAGTGTCTGTTTTGTTATGTGTATTTTGCTTTGGCTGGGATGGAAAATGTTAATTTGGTTCCCCATGCAGTTTTGGGCAGTATCTTGCAAAATTGAGAAACTTTTGCCTATGTTTCCATAAAACAGGAAAGGATGATTTTATTTTTTAAGGTGGCTTGACCTCCACAGATATGGCACAGAAAGCAGGGTCCTTCAAAAGCTACTCCATTTTCCTGGAAGTTGCAGAAAAAGGGAGCCCAGAAACCTGGTATGCCAGCAAAATGGGTAAAAATTTCTTACCAGCCAAGTTGTGTGTGTGTGTGTGTGTGTGTGTGTGTGTGTAAGTGGTAAACATCACTATTTGTCTCTTATGCAAGGGTTTGATTAATTGAAAAAAGGCTTTGTGAGACTAGTTGTAGGCTATAGCAAATCTGGTGCACTGTATTATATGTTACCTCCCTCCCCATTACAGAAAGACAAAGTCTAGAATGTGGGTTTAGGACCCCTGTAAGCCTGCTTTTCAAGCCACTTATGAACTTTTCTGTGGGTGCCTGAAACCAATACCAGATAAAATTTCTCCATCTTGTGAGTTCTTAAGAGCTTAACCTTCTGACCATATGAGGATACTTGTCTTGGTTTCACCATCCAGAGGACAGGAACTTTGGGGTTCATGTCATAATTAGCCCTAAAAATTATCTTGAGCAATTAAAAGTCTTTGCAAGCTTGAAACTAGCTGCTCTAGACTTCTGGGAAAAGCAGTAGATACTGCTCAGTGCTGTGTAGCTCAATAGCTAAGTCTTTATCTTTTGACAATGGTGGCCCACATTTAATTCTCAGCTTCTGGAATGATTCCTTTCTGGTTTATTATTTGTGTAACTGCCATTTATTGCACTTCACACTCATCCGCCCCATAATTGATAGCTTCTGATCTCCTGCCTTGAATTTTCCTTTCTCTGAACTATGCTTGAGGAGATTCAAAATCAAGAAAGGAAGGAAGGAAAGAAAGAAGGAAGGAAGGAGGGAAGGAGGGAGGGAGGGAGGGAAGGAAGGAAGGAAGGAACTGCTTATTATCTCTTTGAGACACCTTATGCGTCCATGGTTAAGTCATAATCTTAGTTAAAACTTATTAATTTCATGTGGGAAGTTACCTGTGGTAGAATTCAAAATCCAGAAATATTGTCTGTCCTGGCTAGAGTCTGGTAATGAGATTTTAGAAACCGTTTTAAAGAGACCTCTATAGTTAAAATGTGCTTCATTAAAACCAGATATCCAAGCTATATGTATTTAAAAGGCCTTAATTATTTTCCTCTTGTTGAATCGTGTTTTTCTGAAAAAAAGTTTTTCTTCTTAGTCTGCTGAATTGTTTTTCTCAATTTTATCTTCTTGCCACTGTTGATGCCCACATGGGAGAACCTAAGATAATTACTAACAGCCTGGGACTCCTGGGGAAAACAGAGGTGGTACCGTAGACCCCTTCTGGGAAAAACTGTTTTCCTCATGAAACCCCAGGAATTGAAAGAAAATAAATCCATCTCAAAATCTAAGGCTCTGTTCTGTTCTGCATTGTGTTAGCTGATGGTTTTGATTTCAGGATTATTAAAAACTACTTTGTATTATGGGAGAGCTTTTAGCCTTGGTGTATAGTAACTAGTTAGGAAATATACTTTAAGGGATAGCTAATATCGTTATGGTTGTATAATTGACTCTTCACATGCTTGGGTCAGAGAAGCATGCTCTTCGTCACCTGGATGATATGCAAACATCCCCATTTTCCACTGAGAGGTGAGACTCCCGAGGGTGATGAGCTAATTACAAAACGGGCTGATTGGCTTTGGGTTGCCTTGCAATGGAATGCATGGTAGAAGCACTGCACTATCTTCTCCCCTAGGTTTTCCCTCCTGTTGGGGGATCCAGGCTCCAGAATCCAGTATAAAATGGCACCGTTAATTCTGGGGATCTGTTTTTGCCTTCCAGCTGTGTTTGCTTATTAGGCCCTGAAAACTGCAAGCTTTCCTTGCCCTGTTTCTCCAAGGGCTCCACCCTGAAGCCAGTAATCCAGTTAAGAAACTGGCAAATGAGAAATCTTACAACTACTGGATCTTCTGTCTGTCTGTCTGTCTGTCTCTCTGTGTATTTATATATGTTGTGTGTTTGATGTCTATATATAAAAGAGCTCTGATCAATTGGCTTAGAAAAATAAGTGCTTGAATCATATTTTGTCAAAAAAAATAGAAACTTTAATGGCTTTTTGTTCATGTGACTTTAGTAATCTTTTGGGAATAAAGACAGCTTTAAAGATTGGTAAAACAAAAATGTCTTCAAAATTTAGATATCTGGTCTAAATTAAGGTCAGATATTGATTTGCTAAATGCTCTAAAGTCATAAACTGCTTCTTTGACTTTTCAAATTTGTTCAAATTTGTTCAATTTACCTACTTTGGAATATTAGATTCTAGATGTGGCCTGGGGACATGTGGAGTTAGCCCTGACCCTAGTTATGCTGAAAGCAGTCAAACTTTATTTCTCAGTTTTGTCTGATATTCTAGGCCCCACGCCTGATATATAATTAAAATTGTTCACTTATCAGGTTTTTCACCAAAAATAAAATTTCTTAAGGATAAACATTGTAACATGTAATTCAGACTACTGAAAAACAATGTTAACATACAAGGTGTATAAAGAAAGTAGAATGTGTTTTTGCTAATAGATTATAAGAACACATGGGAATGTAGTTTTTGCCTAGTTTAGGGAGTGAGAAGATTGCTGTAAGTTAAAGTTGAAGGTTTAGGCAAGTTGAAAAGGGGTTGTGAAAGATTGATTTTGCAAAGAATGTTCTGTGCATACCAGCAAGTTGGATAAGATTTGAAGGGAATTATTTCATTTCTTTCCATAGGTTGAACATTGAAATGAAAGCACATTGATGTAGGGTGAGAATGTGGGCCCATGTATCCAATTAACAGGGTTTTCTTAGATAATTGATCTGCTGTTTAATGGAAAATTGTATATGGTTCTAAAAGATTTATGAAAATCTTACCTTATGATCAAATGAATTAAAACTGGATAGATTTATAAAAATTTATTAAAAACTAACATTATTATTAAAGATGCACTAATAGAAAGATGAAATTTAGTTTTCCCTTTTGAAAAAGATTTTTATGTACTATTGAGAGAGAATGAAAGATTTTTGTTTTTTCAGTAAACTACAAGAAAAGTTGGGGAGAAGGGAAAGAGAAGAGATAGATTCAGTTGGTCTCATGCTATCTTCATTGGGTCTTGTTTGGAAAGCTGTCTCCTCTATCCGAGTAAAGGGTTTTCTTTTTTAAAAATTTGGAGTTATCATTTTGTTCAAATGAATGGCTTACGATGACCTGGGATTCTATTTTGTGATATCCAGTGTTTTAAACCTTTGATATTTGACAAACTTCCCCAAATCAAATTATAAATTATGTTTCTGAAGAAGGGCCAAGATGGCTGAATAGAAACAGCTCTTGTCTGCAGCTCCCATTGACACCAATGCAGAAGGTGGGTGATTTCTGCATTTCCAACTGAGCTAAAAAGTTCACCTCATTGGGACTGGTTATTCAGTGGGTGCAACCCACAGAGAGTGAGCAGAAGCAGGGCGGGGTGTCACTTCACCTGGGAAGTGCAAGGAGCTGGGTGACGTCTCTTCCCTAGCCAAGGGAAACCATGAGGAACTGTGCTACCCAGCCCAGGTACTATGCTTTTCCCATGATCTTGGTCTGTAGATCAGGAGATTCCCTTGTGAGCCTACACCACTAGGGCCCTGGGTTTCAAGCACAAAACTGGGCGGCTGTTTAGGCAGGCACTGAGTTAGCTGCAAGAGTTTTTATTTTGTACCCCAGTGGCAGCAAGACAGAACTGTTCACTCACCTGGAAAGGGGGCTGAAGCCAGGGAGTCAAGGGTCTCTCTCAGTGGGTCTCATTCCCATGGAGCCCAGAAAGCTAAGAACCACTGGCTTGAAATTCTCACTGCCAGCCCAGCAGTCTGGAGTCTACCTGGGATGATGGAGCTTGGTGGGGGAAGGGAAATCCACCATTACTGAGGCTTTAGTAGGCTGTTTTCCACTGGCAGTGCTAAGGAGACTGAGAGATCTGGACTGGGCAGAATTCATTACAGCACAGCAAAGTGGCTGTGGCCAGACTGCTTATCTAGATTTCTCCTCACTGCGCAGGGCATCTCTGAAGGAAATGCATCAGCCCCAGTCAGGGGCATACAGATAAAGCTCTCATCTCCCTAGGACAGAGAACCTGGGGAAAAGAGCAGCTGTGGGTGCAGCTTCCATGGACTTAATTTTCCCTGCCTGCTGGCTCTGAAGAGAGCAGCTGATCCTGACAAGGGGGATTCTCCCAGCATAGCACACCAGCTCTGCTAAGGGACAGACAGCTTCCTCAGATGGGTCCCTGACCACCATGCCTCTTGACTGGGAGAGGCCTCCCAAAAGGGATCGACAGATATTTCATACAGGAAAGCTCTGACTGGCATCATGCTGGTGCCCCTCTGGCACAAAGCTCTTAGAGGAAGAAGCAGGCAGCAATCTTTGCTGTTCTGCAGCCTCCACTGGTGATACCCAGGTGAACGGGGTCTGGCGTGGACCTCCAGCAAAATACAGCAGACCTGAAGCAAAGGGGCCTGTTAGAATAAAATCTAACAAACAGAATGCAACAACAACAACACCAACAAAAAAGACCCCTCCACACACAAAAACACTATGCAAGCCTTATCAACCTCAAAGAAAAAAGGTAGATAAATCCATGAAGATGAGGAAAAACCAGTGCAAAAATGCTGAAAATCCCCCAAACAGGAATGCCTCTTCTCATCTAAATGATCACAACTCTTCTCTAGCAAGGGCACAAAACTGGGTGGAGAATGAGATTGATGAATTGTCAGAAGTAGGCTTCAGAAGGTGAGTAATAACTCTTCTGAGTTAAAAGAGCATGTTCTAACCCAATGCAAGGAGGCTAAGAACCTTGATAAAAGGTTACAGGAACTGCTAACTAGAATAACCAGTTTAGAGAGAAACATAAATGACTTGATGGAGCTGAAAAACACAGAACAAGAACTTCGTGAAGCATACACAAGTATCAATAGCTGAATCGATCAAGCACAAGAAAGGATATCAGAGATTGATAATCACCTTGCTGAAATAAGGTGTGAAGACAAGATTAGAGAAAAAAAGAATTTAAAAAAGAAAAAAGCCTCCAAGAAATATGGGACTATGCGAAAAAAATCAAACCTACAATTGATTGGTATACTTGAACGTGACCGGGAGAATGGAACAAAGTTGGAAAACACACTTCAGAATATTATCTAGGAGAACTTCCCCAACCTAGCAAAACAGTACAACATCCAAATTCAGGAAAAACAGAGAATACCACTGAGCTACTCCTCAAAGAGATCAACCCCAAGACACTTAGTCATCAGATTCTGCAAAGGTGGAAAAAACAGCAACAAAATTTTAAGCATAGCCAGAGAGAAAAGTCAGGTCACCTACAAAGGAAGCCAATCAGACTAACAGCAGATCTCTCAGCAGAAACTCCACAAGTGAGAAAAGAGTGGTGTCAATATTCAACATTGTTAAAGAAAAGAATTTTCAACCCAGAATTTCATATCTAGTCAAACTAAGCTTCAAAAATGAAGGAGAAATAAAACACTTTACAAACAAGTAAATGCTGAGCAATTTTGTGACCACCAGGCCTGCCTTACAAGAGCTCCTGAAGGAGGCAGTAAATATGAAAAGGAAAACCTGTAGCAGCCACTGAAAAAAACACACCAAAATATAAAGACTAATGACACTATAAAGAAACTGCATCAGCTAATGTGCAAAATAACCGGCTAACATCATGACGACAGGATCAAATTCACACATAACAATGTTAACCTTAAATGCAAATGGGCTAAATGCCCCAATTAAAAGACACAGACTAGCAAATTGGAAAGAGTCAAGTGCATCTCATGTGCAAAGACACACATAAGCTCAAAATAAAGGGATGGGGAAATATTTACCAAGCAAGTAGAAAGAAAAAAATGCAGGGTTACAATCCTAGTCTCTCCTAAAATAGGCTTTAAACCAACAAAGATCAAAAAAGACAAAGAAGGGCGTTACATAATGGTAAAGGGGTCCATACAACAAGAAGAGCTAAATATCCTAAATAATATGCACCCAATAAAGAAGCATCCAGATTCATAGAAAAAAGTTCTTAGAGACTTACAAAGAGACTTAGACTCTCACACAATAACAGTGGGAAAATTTAACACTGCACTGCCAACATTAGGCAGATAAACAAAACAGAAAATTAACAAAGATTTTTTCAGGACTTTAACTCAATTCTGGATCAAGTTCTTCTAATAGACATCTACAGAACTATCCACCTCAAATCAACAGAATATACATTCTCCTCAGTGCCATATGGCAGTTACTCTAAAATCTACCATATAATTGGAAGTAAAACATTCCTCAGCAAATGTAAAAGAAATGAACTCATAGGTGGGTGTTGAACAATGAGAACACATGGACACAGGGAAGGGAGCATCAAACACTGGGGTCTGTCAGGGGAAATAGGGGAGGGACAGCAGGGGTTGGGGAGTTGGGGAGAGATAGCATGGGGAGAAATGCTGGCATTGGGGAGGAAGGCAGCAAATCACACTGCCATGTGTGTCCCTATGCAACAATCTTGCATGTTCTTCACATGTACCCCAAAACCTAAAATGCAATTTAAAAAAAAAGAATACCTAATACAATGTAAGGCTATATGTAGATAGTTGTTATATTGTATTCTTTAGGGAATAATGACAAGACAATGTCTGTACCTGTTCAATACAAATGCATTTTTCCTAAAAAAAATAAAAAATGGAAATCATAACTAACAGTCCCTCAGACCACAGTGCAATCAAATTAGAACTCAGGATTAAGAAACTCACTCAAAACTGCAAAACTACATGGAAATTGAACAACCTGCTGCTGAATGCCTCCTGGATAAATAACAAAATTAAGGCAGAAATCAAGAAGTTCTTTGAAACCAATGAGAACAAACAGATAACATATCAAAATCTCTGGGACACAGCTAACTCAGTGTTAAGAGAGAAACTTATAGCACCTAAATGCCCATATCAGGAGCTAGAAAGACCTCAAATAGACACCCTAACATCACATTAAGATAACTAGAGAAGCTGGAACAAACACACTCAAAAGCTAGCTGAAGACAAAAAATAAGATCAGAGCAGAAATGAAGGAGATAGAGACACAAAAAATGTTTCAAAAAAAATCAAGGAATCCAGGAGCGTGTTTTTCTGAAAAATTTAACAAAGTAGATAGGCCACTAGCTAGACTAATAAAGAAGAAAAAAGAGAAGAATCAAATAGATACAGTAAAAATGATAAAGGAGATATCGCCACTGACCTCAAAGAAATACAGGCAAGCATCAGAGAATACTATAAACAACTCTACACAGCTAAACTAGAAAATCTAGAAGAAATGGATAAATTCCTGGACACATACAGCCTCCGAAAACTAAACCAGGAAGAAGTTGAATTCCTGCATAGACCAATACCAAGTTCTAAAATGAAGGCAGTAATTAATAGCCTATTAACCAAAACAAGACCAGGACCAAATGGATTCACAGCAAAATTCTGTCAGAGGTACAAAGAGGATCTGGTACCATTACTTCTGGAACTATTCCAAACAATAGAAAAAGGACTCCTCCCTAACTCATTTCATGAGGCCAGTATCATCCTGATTCCAAAATGTGGCAGAGACACAACAAGAAAAGAAAAAGAAAAATTCAGTCCAATATCTCCGATGATCAATGTGATAATCCTCAATAAAATACTGGCAAAATGAATCTAGCAGCACATCAAAAAGCCTATCCATCATGATCAACTTGGCTTTATCACTGGAATGCAAGACTGGTTTAACATATACAAATTAATAAATATAATTCATCATATGAACAGAAAAAAGGACAAAAATCACATGATTATTTTAATAGATGCAGAAAATGCCTGAGGTAAAATTCAACATCCCTTTGTGTTAAAAATGCTCAATAAACTAGGTACTGAAGAAACATACCTCAAAATAATAAAAGCCATTTATGACAAACCCAGAATAAATATTATACAGAATGGGCAAAAATCTGGAAGCATTCCCCTTGCAAACTTGCACAAGAAAATAATGCCCTTTCTCACCGCTCCTATTCAACGTAGTGTTGGAGTTTCTAGCCAGAGAAATCAGGCAAGAGAAAGAAAGAAATGGTATTCAAATAGGAACAGAGAAAGTTAAATTGTCTCTGTTTGCAGATGACATAATTCTATATCCAGAAAACCCCAACATCTCAGCCCAAAAGCTTGTTAAGCTGATAAGCAACATTAACAAAGTCTCAGAATATAAAATCAATGTATAAAAATTATAAGCATTCCTCACCATTAATAGACAAGCAGAGAGCCAAATCATGAGTGAACTCCCATTCACGATTGCTACAAAGAGAATAAAATACCTAGGGATACAACTTACAAGGGATTACACAGCAGGTCCTGTCATGGGGTGGGGAGCAAAGGGATGAAGAGCAATAGGACAAATACCTAATGCTTGCAGGGCTTAAAACCTAGATAATGGGTGGATGGGTGCTGCAAACAACCATGGAACATGTCTCCCTATGTAACAAACCTAGACATTCTGCATATGTATCCCAAAACTTATAGTAAAATTAAATAAATAAATAAAGTTTCTTTCTAACCCATGCTTTTAGATATTCGGTCCTCTAAAGTCCAAAAATGACATTTGGCTTATTTGATATAAAAATCATACAGAATACATTGCCAAATATGAAATGGTGTTTGACTTTCTGTGGGCTGTATTTATGTAAATGTGTTACTGGTATATATCACAAAATTATGAGAAACTCCTATAATTCTAATATGACTTGGCATATGTTAACAGTAATAATTATAATTGTTATGTTAAATTTTGTGTGCTACAGAGGTAACTAATTTCTTTGTCAATTGTGTCTTTATCTATGATTGCCCTAAGACTCTTTGTTATCCATAGACAATTTTCTTGTTTTGATCATCTTCAACTGATGGTTTTATAATCAACTATGAAACTCTTTCTGGAGATTGTGACATTAGAATAGAGAACAATTTTGAAATAGAAGACTGAAATAATCTTTTCTGACTTTTCACTGAACAGGTTGCTGATCCTTTTTTGTTTATCAGAGCCAAGAAAGCTTTTTTGAGCTATTTGCAGCTTTTAACAATTGAGTAAAGTATACAACTATAAGCAAAATTTGGAGCATATTTGTTTTTCTTTACCTGTTTTCTCTAGAATTTGGAAACTATTTGTGAGTATTCTTAACTTATGGCAATAGAGTTATTTACACAAGTGCAATAAAATGTTTTCTTTTGCAATGGGACCAAATTGGAGAGAAACTGGCTATTTTACCAAGGCTTTGATGGAAATGGTGTGCTTTTCTTTAAGGAATCAAACTTGACTTATACAGCCAATAAAAGTCCCTTGGGAAAACTGGTCTCATACCTTATCTACAGAGTCTCTATATGAGGTTCCTGACCTGTGGTTAAGTAAAGAATTTTACTTTCTAACAGGCCCAGGAGCCCCAAATTATCTTGGGACCTCAAGAAGAGAAGAATTGTCCCAACTCATAGGTATTTGAGTGTAAAAACCCATGGTTGGACTCACCTTTAAAATGTCGGCCAGGCTTGGTGGCTCATGCCTGTAATCCCAGCACTTTGGGAGGCTGAAGCAGGTAGATCATGAAGTCAAGAGATCAAGACCATCCTGGCTAACATAGTGAAACCCTGTCTCCACTAAAACTACACAAATTAGCTGGGCATGGTGGTGCATGCCTGTAGTCCAAGCTACTCGGGAGGCTGATGCAGGAGAAATGCTTGAACTTGGGAGATGGAGGTTGCAGTGAGCTGAGATCATGCCACTGCACTCCAGCCTGGTGACAGTGAGACTCTGTCTCAAAAAAAAATATATATAATAATTTTTAAAAGTCTTATCTGAGATTCTTTATGGAACAGAGTTTCATCAAAGCCAATTTAAAAAGCCTATGTAAAAAATAATTATTGTGCTTTATGCAAATAATCAGACAAAATGTAATAATACTAAAGTTTATTTTGCAAACAAATCAGTCCTATCATAATTAACTATTAATAAAAATGGTGAGTAGAGAGAGAAAAATTATGCTTCAAAAAACTATAGTACACCTGTAGTTAGCTGCTCTTGGGTTTTATTTTTTCTGCAGTTTGGACTAAATTCTAAATTATTTGTGAGCTACAAGGCCCCAAACTAGTGCTTTCAAATCTTTGCTTTTAAACATTGGAAGTGCACTCCTTACCCTAGTACTCATTATTTACCATATAGTACACTGTTGTGTTCCATTAAATGCAGTGCTAACACTGTTGATGACAATACTAATGCCTTTGCCATGCAAGCCTTGGAACCCCAGCCAGTCCTGTATAAGTACACTCAGACAGTTGCAGGGCAGTTCCACTCCTCTCACCTTGAGGTCAACACCTACCCCCACTATGTCCCTGGTCAGCAGGAAGGAGTTAGAGTGGTGTTTGCCCTTTTTAAATCTTCTTTAGCCCACACCTTAAGATTAAGGCATTATAAATCCCAAAGGGAGGTATTGAAACTGCCATTGCAAAATTATAACTGAGACAGTGAAAGAGATCTGACCTAAGTAACTCCATCTTGCTTCTAGTTTCCAGCCTGTCCTTGTTCCTTCCTGGGCACAGGCTAAACTAACTTTCAGAGGAATTTTATAGTTTATAGTTTAAACAAAGATGATAACAGGCCTTTCTCAAGACAAATCCCCTTCTTTCCAGGCGACTAGATTGCCTCTGTAGGACTAACAAATTAGCCAAAAGATTAGAAATTATGGTTTAGGAATCATGTAGCTGGAGGCTACAAGATTCTGACCATCCCCAGATTGCTCCTGGGGATAACATCACTATTGTAAAGCCTAAGACCAGTGCTTGAGATATTTTGCAGACCTTGCACTTGATTGATCAACTAGCACCACCCAGATCTATAAACTATCTCGTCTGATCTTGTGATCTCCACTCAGGAACTGACTCAATGCAAAAAGACAGCTTCGACTTCTTATGATCTCATCTCTTACCTGACCAGTCAGCACTCCAAGGCTCACTGGCTTCCCCCAACCCCCAAAGCTGTCCTTAAAAACTCTGATCCACAAATTATCAAGAGACTGATTTGAGTAATAATAAAGCTCTGGTCTCTTGAAAACAAAATCAAACAAAACAAAGCCCAACTTTTCATTTTTTTGAACTTTTGTATTTTTTAATTTTAATTCTATTTATTTTAGCTTTTACCTTTATTGTAGCTTTTCTTCTACAAGTTTTGCATTTGGTTGTCTCTTGCTTTTTTAGTTCTTTAATATACATCTTCAGGTTGTTTATTTGAAGTTTTTCTGTTGTTTCGATGCAGGTATTTATTGCTATAAACTTTCTTCTTAGAACTATTTTACTGTATCCCATAGGTTTTAGCACGTTTTGTTTCCATTTCTTCATTTATTTCAAGACATTTTAAATATTTCCTTGGTCATTTCTTCATTGACCCACTGGTCATCCAAGAGCATATTGTTTAATTTCCTCGTGTTTGAATAGTTTCCAAATTTGCTCTTGTTATTGATTACCAGTTTTATTCCTTTCTTGTTAGAGGAGATACTTGGTATAATTTCATTTTTTAAAGACTTGTTTTGTTGCCTAACATATTATCTGTCCTTGAGAATAGTACATGTGCTGAGGAGAAGAATATGTGTTCTGTAGCCGTTAGATGAAATTTTCTGTAAATATTGATTAGGTCCATTTGGTCTACAGTGCTGATATGTCTTATGTTTCTCGATTGGTTTTCTCTCTGGATAATCTGTCCAGTGCTGACAATGGAGTTTTGAATTTTCCAGCTTTTATTGTATTGAGCATTATATCTCTCTTTAGCTCTAATATTTGCTTTATATATCTGGGTACTCCAATGTTGGATGCATGTATATTTAAAATTGTTATGTTCTCTTGGTGAATTGACCCCTTTATATTGTATAATAACCATCTTCATCTCTTTATGTAGCTTTTGTCTTGAAATCCATCTTGTATGAAATAAGTATAGCTTCTTCTGCTATTTTTTTTGTTTTCATTGTCATAAAATATCTCTTTCCATTTTAAAAATTTTCATTCTATGTGAGTATTTATAGATGTAGTATGTTTCTTATAGACAACAGATCATTAGGTCTTTCTTTTTTTTAATCCATTCAGCCACTCTGTCTTTTGATTGGAAACTTTGGTCCATTTACATTCAATGTTATTATAAATAAATAAAGACTTATACTTGCTGATATGGTTTGGCTGTATCCCCACCCAAATCTCATCTTAAATTGTAGCTCCCATAATCCCCATGTGTCGTGGGAGAGACGTAGTGGGAGGTAATTGAATCATGGGAGTGAGTTTTCCTGTGCTGTTCTCACGATAGTGAATAAGTCTTACAAGATGTAATGGTTTTATAAAGGGCAGTCCCCCTGCACATGTTCTCTTCTCTGCTGCCATATAAGACATGGCTTTGCTCCTCCTTCACCTTCCACCATCATAGTGAGGCCTCCCCAGCCATGTGGAAGTGTGAGTCCATTAAACCTCTTTTTCTTTATAAATTACCCAGTCTCAGATATTTCTTCATAGCAGTATAAAAATGGACTAACATTCTTGCCAAAACTCTACTTTTTGACATTTTGTTGCTTCTATTTATAACCTATTATATGGTCAATATCTTGAAAAGCTATTGTAATATTTTAGATATGTTCATATTTTCATCTTTCTACTTAAGATAAGAGTAGTTTATACAACATAACTATTGTGTTATAATATTCAGTGTACATACCATTACCAGTGAATTTTATACCTTCATGTAATTTCTTGTTGATCATTAATATCCTTTTATTTCAGATTGAAGAACTTCCTTTAGCGTTTCTTGTAGGATAAGTCCAGTATTGATAAAATCCCTTGGTTTTGTATGACTGGGAAAGCTTTTATTTCTCCTTTATGTTTGAATAATATTTTCACTGCATATACTATTCTAGGATAAATTTTCATTTCCTTTAGAGCATTAAATATGTAATGTCATGCTCTCCTGGCCTGTAAGGTTTCCACTGAGAAATCTGCTGCCTAACATATTGGAGCTCCTTTGTGTGTTAGTTGATTTTTCTCTTGCTTTTAGTATCGTATTTGATTTTTACGTGTCTTGAGATAGTCTTCTTTGGGTTAAGTATTCTTGGTGTTCTTTAAACTTGTACTTAAATATTGGTATGTGCCTCTAGATATGAGAAGTTATCTCTTATCCATTTAAATAATCTTTCTACCCTGAACTTCCTATTTCCTCTTCAAAACCAATAACTCTTGGATTTGCCCTTTGAGGTTATTTTCTAAATCTTGTAGATGTGCTTTATTCTTTTTTCTTTTTGTCTTTCCTAGCTATATATTTTAAAATAGCCTGTCTACAAGCTCACTAATTCTTTTTCTGCTTGATCAGTTCTGCTGTTGAGACTCTAATGCATTCTTCAGTATTTCAATGGATTTTTCACCTTCAGAATGTCTGCTTCATTCTTTTAAATTATTTTTATCTCTTTGTTAAATTTATCTGATAGTATTCTGAATTCATCCCTTGTGTTATTTTGTATTTTATTGAGCTTCCTCCAAAGAGCTATTTTGAATTCTTCATCTGAAAGGTAACATAGCTCTGTCTCTTCAAAATTGGACACTGGCATATTATTTAATTCATTGGATGAGAGTGTGCTTTCCTGGATTATCTTGATGCTTATGAATGTTTGTCAGAGTCTGAGCATTAAAGAATTAGGTATTTATTATAGTATTCTCTGTCTGGGTTGGTTTGTAACTATCCTTTTTGAGGACCTTCCAGGTATTTGAAGGGACTTGGGTATTGAGATCTAAGTCTTGGTCACTGCAGCCATATCTGCTTAACCCTGTTGCTCTTGCATACTTGTAGAGGTACCAAGGGTAAGATCCAGGAGAATTCCCTGAATTACCAGGTAAAGACTCTTGTTCTCTTCTCTTACTTTCCCTAAAACAAATGGAGCCTCTTACTCTGTTCTGAAATGTCTGGAGCTGGGGGAGGGGTGACATAAGCACCCATATGGCCACCACTACTTGGACTATGCTGGGTCAAATCTGAGGCCAGCACACCACCTGGCTACTACCTATGTTCACTCAAGGCCCAAGGGCGCTACAATCAGTAGGTGGCCAATCCATCTAGGCTTGTGAGCTGGCCCCTAAGCCGTGAGACAAAATCCTCCCCACTCTTCCCTCCCTTTTCCTCAAGCAGAGGGGTCTCTTCCCATGGCCACTACCATCCCAGGTTCACAACAAGTATTGCCTGGCTATCACCAATGTTCACTCAATGACCAAGGGCTCTTCAGTCATCTTGTGGTGAATGAATGACACACACCCTGAGTCTCTTCCATCAGGTGAGTGGGCTTACCTTTGGCTCAGGGACAGTACAAAATGTCAACCAAGAGTAAAGGCCTAGAATTAGGAACCCTGGGAGCCTGCTTGGTCCTCTCTCTTACTGTGGCCAAGCTGGTATCCAAGCTGCAAGACAAAGTCTCCTTTACCCTTCCCTCTTCTTTCCTCAAGCATAAGGGGTCTTTTCCTGTAGTCAACACAGCTGATAATGTATTGGGTCATACCTGAAGCTGGCAAAGCTCTCAGTCTCACCCAAGACCCACAGTGAGTACTGCCTGGCTACCCCTGCTGATTATTAAGGGGCAAAAGCTGGTGCTAAATTCATCAGCATTTGATGAATTCTTCCAGAACTCAGTCTTTCCCTGTAATGTAGCAGGTTCCTTTCTGGCCCAGAATGTGTTGAAAAATGTCCTCTGGGGCTACAAAGAGCTGGCATCATTTCTTCTAAAACTATTCCAAACAACTTAAAAGGAGGGACTCCTCCCTAACTCATTTTACGAGGCCAGAATTAGCCTGATGCTAAAACCTGGCAGAAATACAACAGAAAAAGAATACTTTAGGCCAATAACCCTGAAGAACATCAATCCAAAAATCCTCAATAAAATACTGGCAAACCAAATCCAGCAGCACATCGAAAATCTTATCCACCACGACAATGTTGGCTTCATCCCCAGAATGCAAGCCTGGTTAAACATAAACAGATTGATAAACATAATCCATCACATAAACAGGAATAAAGATTTTAAAAACCACATGATTATTTTAATAGATACAGAAAAGTCCTGATATAAAATTCAACATCCTGTTATGTTAAAAACTCTCAATAAACTAGTATTGAAGAAACGTACCTCAAAATAATAAGAGCCGTTTATGACAAACCCAGAATAAATATCACACAGAATGGGCAAAAACTGGAAGCACTTCCCTTGAAAACTGGCACAAGACAAAAATGCCCTCTCTCACCACTCCTATTCAACACAGTTTTGGAAGTTCTAACCAGGGCAATCAGGCAAGAGAAAAAAATCAACGGTATTCAAATAGGAAGACAGAAAGTTAAATTGTCTCTGTTTGCAGATGACATCGTCCTATATCTAGAAAACCCCATCATCTTAGCCCAAAAGCTCCTTAAGCTGATAAGCAACATTAGCAAAGTCTCAGGATACAAAATCAATGTGCAAAAATCAAAAGCAGTCCTATATCCCAAAAACAAACAAGCAGAGACACAACTTATGAATGACTTCATATTCAAAATTGCTATGAAGAGAATGAAATACCTAGGAATACAGCTAACAAGGTAAGGTCCTCTTCAAGGTAATCAGAGAGAAAACAAACAAATAAAGAAAAACATTCCATGCTCATGGAGAGGAAGAATGAATATCATGAAAATGGCCACACTGCCCGAAGTAATTTATAGATCCAATGAAGTTGCTATTAAACTACCATTGACATTCTTCACAGAATTAGAAAAAACTATTTTAAATTTCATATAAAACCAAAAAAGTACCCATATAGCTAAGACAATCAATCCAAAAGAACAAAGCTGGAGGCATCACAATACCTGACTTCAAACAACACTAAGAGGCTACAAAACCAAAACGGCATGGTACTGGTACAAAAACAGATACATAGACCAATGAAACAGAGTAGAGAACTCAGAAATAAGGCTACACATCTACAACAATCTGATCTTTGATAAGCCTGACAAAAACAAGCAATGGGGAAATGATTCCCTATTTAATAAACGGTGCTGAGAGAACTAGTTAGCCATAGGCAGAAAATTAAAACTGGACCCCTTCCTTACACATTATACAAAAACTAATTCAAGATGGATTAAAGTCTTAAATGCAAAACCCAAAACTATAAAAATTCTAAAAGAAAATGTAGGCAATACCATTCAGGACATAGGTACAATCAAAGATTTCATGAAGAAAATGCCAAAATCAATTTTGACAATGAAAATTGGCAAATGAGGTCTAATTAAACTAAAGAGCTTCTGCATAGCAAAAGAAACTATCATCATAGTGAACAGAAAACCTACAGAATAGAAGAAAATTTTTGTAATCTATCCATCTGATAAAGGTCTAATACCCAGAGTCTACAAGAAACTCAAATTTACAAGAGAAAATCAACCCTATTAAAAAGTGGGCATAGGAAATGAATAGACACAGACACTTCTCAAAAGAAGACATACATACAGACCACAAACACATGAAAAGCTCAACATCACTGATCATTACAGAAATGTAGATCAAAACCACAATAGATATCACCTTATGCCAGTTTGAATGGCAACTATTAAAGTTAAGAAACAACAGATGCTGGTGAGGCTTTGGAGAAATAGGAATGCTTTTACACTGTTGATGGAAATGTAAATTAGTTCAATCATTGTGGAAGACAATGTGGCAAATCCTCAAAGACCTAGAGACAGAACTAGCAGTCCCATTACTGGGTATATGCCCAAGGAATATAAATCATTCTATTATAAAGATACAAGCAAGTGTATGTTCATTGTAGCACTATTCACAGTAGCAAATTCATGGAATCAACCAAAATGTACATCAATGATAGACTGGATAAAGAAAATGTGGTATATATGCATCATGGAATACTATTCAGTCATAAAATGGTATGAGATTATGTTCTTTACAGGGACATGAATGGAGCTGGAAGCCATTATTCTCAGCAAACTAATGCAGGAACCAAAAACCAAACACCCTATGTACTCACTTATAAGTGGGAGCTGAACAGTGAGAACACAGGGACACAAGGTGGGGAGCAATACACAGAGGGGCCTGTTGGGGTAAGGAAGAGCATCAGGAAAAATAGCTAATGCATGTTGGGCTTAATACCTAGGGGATGGGTTGATAGGTACAGCAAACCACCATGGCACACATTTATGTAACAAACCTTCACATTCTACACGTGTACCCTAGAACTTACAATAAAATTTAAAAATATATAAAATGTTCTCTTGGAGCTAGGGCCTGGAATGGGGTTGTCAGTATTCGGCCTTTTGCCTTATTTTACTGTGGCTGAGCCGGTATCCAAGTTTGAAAACAAAGTCCTCTTTACAATTCCTTCTCTTTTTCTGAAACAGAAGGAAGAAGTCCCTCCCAGAGCTGTAAGCTGCACTGTTTGGGGTTGGGGAGGGGTGATGCAAGCACTCTGTTGGATGCAAGACCCCAGCTGGTGTCTCACTAGGTCACATTCCCCTCATGTCCATGGTCTCTGAGCCTAGCACAGATCAGGACTTGCCCAGAAATTGCAGCTTTTGTGGCCTAGACTGCCTTTCATGTTTATTTAGGACCCCAGAGCCCTTTATCTCATGGTAGTGGGGCTTGCAGGAACTCAGGTCTGATGGCTGGAATGGATAATTTGCCTCTGGCTAGGGATGGCCTAATTGTTCTCTCCATGGGCACCAGCTGAGTTCTGCCTCTGTTGCTTTCTACTGTGGCAGGGCAGCACTGAACTCCAATGCAAAGTTCCACAACCACTGCACTCTGTCTCCCCTAAGTGCATAGATTCTCTCTTTGCACCACAAGACTTCTGCAGAGGGATGGGGGAGTGTTTTATAGGTAATTCAAGACTATCCTTTTTACCCTCTTCAGTATATATTTCCTTAATGTATTAAAACCAGGCACTGTGTTCTCTCATCTGATTTATTCTGATGAATGTGCTTTTTCTGTGCATAGATAGATGTTCAATTTGTTGTTCTTTTGTGGAGGATGATTACTGGAGGCTTCTATTCAGCTATCTTGTTATGCCTCCTCCTCTAGAACATGGTTTCTTCAAGTGGAATCTATGTCTGATGAAGATGGTGTGAGCATTGTTGAAATAACAACAAAGAAAAAAGAATATTACATAAACTTGGTAATAGTTGGTAATAGTTCGTAAAATGGCAGTAAGATTTGAGAGGATTGACTTCAACTTTGAAAGAAGTCAACTTGGATATTTGGTAATATTTGGTAATAGTTGGTAAAATGGCAGTAAGATTTGAGAGGGTTGACTTCAATTTTGAAAGAAGATCTAGTGTGAGTAAAATGCTGCCAAAAAGCATCACATATGGTTAGATAGTCATTAACCATTTTTTAAATAAAGTATTCTTTAAGATATGTACTTATTTTAGACACAACACTATTGCACGCTTAATAAACTATAGTGTAAATGTAGCTTTTATAGCCAGTAAGAAACCAAAAAGTTTGTGACTTACTCTATTGTATATTCATTTTATGGTGGTAGTCTGTTACCAAGCCCACAATATCTCCAAAGTATGCTTGTATATAAAATAGTGAGATACATGACTTTGACATGATTGCCTGATATTTATTGGATAACAAAGGAACACAAATGCTTTAGTAAGATGTATCTGGAATTCTCAATTGGAATATTTATTTGTGGTATTTGACAAAATAGAGAAAAGGTGCTTCCTTATGCTATCAAATAAGTTATCCCTTCATTCAACCTTACAGGTCTAAATGTAAATTTGAATTGGAGAGAAAGGGTTTTTGTATTAGTTCATTTTCACAGTGCTATAAGGATACTACCTGAGACTGGGTAATTTATAAGGACAAAAGATTTAACTGACTCAGTTTTGCATGGCTGAAGAGGCCTCAGAAAACTTAAAATCATAGCGGAAGGCAGAGGAGAAACAAGTAACTTCTTCACAAGGTGGCAGGAAAGAGAATGAGAGAAATCAAAGGCAGAAATGCCAATTTTAAGCCATCAGATCTCATGAGAACTCACTCACTATCACGAGAACAGCATAGGGAAAATTGTCCCCATGATCCAATCACATCAAAGTAGGGCCCTCCTGTGACACTTGGGGATTATAGGGACTGCAATTTGAGATGAGATTTGGATGGGACACAGAGCTAAATCATATTATTCACTGCTGGCCCCTCCCAAATATCATGTCATTTTTGCATTTCAAAACCAATCATGCCTTCCCAACCGTCCCCCAAGCCTTGACTCATTCCAGCATTAACCCAAAATCCAAGTCCAAAGTCTCATCTAAGACAAGTCAAGTCCCTTCTGCCTATACGCCGGGAAAATCAAATGCAAGTTAATTACTTCCAAGATACAATGGGAGTTCAGGCATGGGGTAAATTTTATCATTCCAAATGGGAGAAATTGGCTGAAACAAAAGGGCCATAGGCCCCATGCAAATTTGAAACCAAGTGGGGCAGTCACTAAATATTAAAGCTTCAAAATATGCTTTGACTCCTTATGTCACATCCAGGTTGCACTGATACAAGAGGTGGGATCCCATGGCCTTAGCAGCTTTGTACCTGTGGCTCTGCAGGGTACAGCCACTGAAGCTACTTTCACAGGCTGGTGGGTGTTGAGTACTTTGGCTTTTCCAGAAGACTCTGGAAATGAGTGGGGACTCTGTGTGGGAGTTCCAACCTCACATTTTCTCTCTGTGTTGCTCTAGTAGATATTCTCTATAAGGGCTCCACCCTTGCAGCAGACTTCTGCCTGGACATACAGGTGTTTCCATACATCCTCTGAAATCTTGGTGGAGGTTTCCAAAGTTTAACTCTTGTCTTCTGAGCACCTGCAGGCCCAACACCACCTGGAAGCCACCAAGGATTGGGGCTTGCCCTCTGAAGCAATAGTCCAATCTGTATCTTGGCCCCTTTTTGCCATGGCTGGAGCTGGAGTGGCTGGAACCCAAAGCACCAAGTCCTGAGGGTGCACAGAGCAGTGGGACCATGATCCAGATGCCTGAAACCATTTTTCCCTCCTAGGTCTCTGGACCTGTGATGGGAGGGACTGCTGTGAAGATCTCTGATATACCCTGGAGACATTTTTCCATTGTCTTGGCTATTAACATTCAACTCCTCATTACTTATGAAAATTTCTGCAGCAGGCTTGAATTTCTCCCCAGAATTTTTTTTTTGTATTACATCATCAGGCTGCAAATTTTCCAAGCTTTTAGTCTTGCTTCTCTTTTAAACATGAGTTCCAATTTCAGATTATCTCTTAGAAGAACAGCATGTGGGAAAATACTCCCATGATTTAATTATCTCCACCTGGTCTCATCCTTCAAACCATACCATTCCACTGCTGACCCTTCCCAAATCTCATGTTCTCACATTTCAAAACATAATCATGTCCTTCTAACAGTCACCCCAAGTCTTAACTCATTCCAGCATTAACCTGAAAGTCCAAGTCCAAAGTCTCCCCTGAGACAAAGCAAGTTCCTTCTACCTATAAGCCTGTAAAATCAAAAGCAAATTAGTTACTTTCTAGATACCATGGGTGGTGGTGGGGGTTACAGGCATTGAGTAAATACACCCATTCCAAATTGGAGAAATTGGCCAAATCAAAGGGGCTACAGGCCCAATACATATCAGAAATCCATTAAGGAAGACATCAAACCTTAAAGTTCCAAAATGATCTCCTTTGACTCCATGTCTCACATCCAGGCCAAGCTGATGCAAGAGGTTGGCTCCCATGCCCTTGGTAAGCTCCACCCCTGTGGCCTTGCAGGATACAGCCCCCTTCCTGACTGCTTTCTAGGGGGCTGGCATTGAGTGCCTGAGGTTTTTCCAGGCACATGGTGCAAGCTGTCAGTGAATGTACTGTGCTGGGGTCTAGAGGACAGTGGCTCTCTTTTCACAGCTCCACTAGACAGTGACCTAGTAGGGACCTGTGTCATGGATCCAAACTCACATTTCCTTTCTGCATTGTCCTGGTACAGGTTCTCTATGAGGCCTCCACCCTTCAAACACACTTCTGCTTGGATATACAGATGTTTTCATGCATCCTCTGAAATCTAGGTGGAGGTACTCAAAGGTCAACTCTTGTCATCTATGCACCTGCAGGCCCAATACCACCTGAAAGCCACCACCATCTTCAGGGCAGCCTCTCCCATCACAGGTCCAGAGGTCTAGAAGGAATAAATGATTTCATGTGTCTGGTTTATGGCCCTGCTACTCTGTACTGCCTGAGGAATTGGTGCCTTGGGTCCCAACCACTCCAGCTCCAACCACTGCTAAAAGTTGCCAAGAGACAGCATAGCATGACCTGATCTTCATCTGAGACCACCTCAATCTGGAATTCATTGTCATTACTATCAACTTTTCGGTCAAAACCATTCAACAAGTCTCTAGGAAATTCCAAACTTCCCCACATCCTCCTGTCTTCTTCTGAGCCCTCCAACCTGTTCCAACCTCTGTCTGTTACCAGTTCCAAAGTTGCTTCCACATTTTCAGGTTATATTTGTAATAGTACTCTACTCTGCCAGTGCCAATTCTCTGTATTAGTCCATTTTCACACTGCTATTAAGATACTACCTGAGGTTGGGTAATTTATAAACAAAAGGATTTTAATTGACTCACAGTTCTTCATGGCTCAGAAGGCCTGAGTAAACGTCCAATTATGGTGGAAGGTGAAGGAGAAGCAAGTACCTTCTTTACAAGGTGGCAGGAAAGAGAGAGAGTGAAGGGGGAATTGCCACCTTTAAACCATCAGATCTCTTAAGAACTCACTATCACCATCATAAGAACAGTATGGGGGAAACTGCCCCATAATCCAACCACCTACCACCAGATCCCTCCCTTGACACATGTAGATTTCAATTCAAGATGATATTTGGGTAGGGACACAGAGCCAAACCGTATCAGTCCCTTATAAGAAGACTTAAGCTAGTTAAACTGCAATGTGTGTCTCTAAAGAAGAACCTTATTTATTAACAATATGGTTTCCAAAGATCCATTTTCTAAGATATAGAATTTAGTTTGGGACAAATTTCTAACTCCCAATGCAGGTAAACTGTAGTAATCTGCAGACCTTCTCATGCTGGGTTTCCAAATAAATGTTCCAATGTGCAACATACTTTCTGAGTATGTACTCTGTGTCAGACATTTTAGGTATTAAAGAGTTCTTGGTGAGCAAGACAAAAATTCTGCTCCATGTGTGAGCAGTCTACTGCTGGATACTAGATTGAGTTTTCTTAATGCACTAGCTCATTTAATTTCAGGATCAATTATTTGTCTTAGATATCTGTTAGAGTTTTAGCAACTTGTCTAAGATTATGTAAACTGCAAGTGATAGAGGTCAGATTAAACATAGGCAGCATGACTTCAGTGCCCAGATGCTCATCTCCTATATGTAGTGTCTACCTCTAAGACAAAGCTTTCTTTGCTTTGGCTCCAAATGCAATTTAAGCTGTAAAAACATATAGTTGTGGCCAGGCATAGTGGTCCGTGCCTGTAGTTTCAACACTTTGTGAGGCGAAGGTGGGTGAATTGCTTGAGCCCAGGAGTTTGACACAAGCCTAGGCAACATGGCAAAACCCTATCTCTATAAGAAATACATAAATTAGCCAAGCAGGGTGGCACACACCTTCTAGTTGCAGCTACTTGTGAGACCGAGGTGGGAAGATCACTTGAACTTGGGAGATTGAGGCTGCAGTGAGCCGAGAGAGTACCACTGCACTCCAGGTTAGGTGATAGGGTGAGACCTTTTCTCAATAAAAAAAAAAAAACAGAAACATAGATTGTGATTGTTAAAAAGCAGCACATCAAAAACCTTATCCACCATGATCAAGTTGGCTTCATTCCTAGAATGCAAGGCTGGTTCAACATATGCAAATCAATAAATGTAATCTATCACATAAACAGAACCAATGACAAAAACTACATGATTACCTCGTTAGATGCAGAAAAGGCCTTCAATAAAATTCAACACTTCTTCATGCTAAAACCTCTCAACAAACTAGGTATTGATGGAATGTATCTCAAAATAATAAGAGCTAGTTATGACAGACCCACAGCCAATATCATACTGAATGGGCAAAACCTGGAAGCATTCCCTTGAAAACCATCACAAGACAAGGATGCCCTCTCTCACCACTCCTATTGAACATAGTATTGGAAGTTCTGGCCAGGGCAAGCAGGCAAGAGAAAGAAATAAAGGGTATTCAAATAGGAATAGAGGAAGTCAAATCATCTCTGTTTGCAGATGACATGATTGCATATTTAGAAAACCCCATCATCTCAGCCCCAAATCTCCCTAAGCGAATAAGCAACTTCAGCAAAGTCTCAGGCTAGAAAATCAGTGTGCCAAAAAAATCCCAAGCTTTCCTACACACCAATAATAGAAAAACAGAGAGCCAAATCATGAGTGAATTCCCATTCACAATTGCTACAAAGAATAAAATACCTAGGAATACAGCCTACAAGGTATGTGAAGAACCTCTTCAAAGATACCTACAAACCACTGATCAAGGAGATAAAAGAGGACACAAACAAATGGAAAATCTTTCCATGTTCATGGATAGGAAGAATCAATATCGTGAAAATGGCCATACTGCTCAGAGTAATTTATAGATTCTATGCTATCCCCATCAATCTACCATTGACTTTCTTCACAGAGTTAGAAAAATCTACTTTGAATTTCATATGAAACCAAAAACTATCCCGTATAGCCAAGACAATACTAAGAAAAACAACAACAACAAAAAACAAGTTGGAAGCATCATGCTACCTGACTTCAAACTATACTACAAAGCTACAGCAACCAAAACAGCATAGTACTGGTACCAAATCAGATATATAGACCAATGGAACAGAAAAGAGGCCTCAGAAATAATGCCACACATCTACAACCATCTGATCTTCGACAAACCCGACAAAAACAAGCAATGGGGAAAGGAGTCCCTATTTAACAAATGGTGATGGGAAAACTGGCTAGCCATATGCAGAAAACTGAAACTGGACCCTGTCCTTACACCTTATATGAAAATTAACTCAAGGTAGATTAAAGACTTAAACATAAGACCTAAAACCATAAAAACCCTAGAAGAAAACCTAGGCAGTGCCATTCAGGACATAGGCATGGGCAAAGACTTCATAACTAAAACACCAAAAGCAATGGCAAAAAAAAAAAAAAGCCAAAATTGACAAATGGGACCTAATTAAAACCATTTTGCTGAGCTTCTTCCCAGCAAAATAAACTATCTCAGAGTGATCAGGCAACATACAGAATGGGAGAAAATTTTTTCAATCTGTCCATCTGACAAAGGAGAATCTTAAAGAACTTAAATAAATTTACAAGAAAAAACAACCCCATCACAAAGTGGGTGAAGGGTATCAACAGACATTTCTCAAAAGAAGACATTTATGTGGCCAACAAACATGAAAAAAACCTCATCATCACTGGTCATCATAGAAATGCAAATCAAAACCACATTGAGATACCATCTCAAACCAGTTAGAATGGCGATCATTAAAAAGTCAGGAAACAGCAGATGCTGGAGAGGATGTGGAGAAATAGGAATGCTTTTACACTGTTGCTGGGAGTGTAAATTAGTTCAACCATTGTGGAAAACAGTGTAGTGATTCCTCAAGGATCTAGAACTAGAAATACCATTTGACACAGTAATCCCATTTCTGGGTATATACCCAAAGGATTATAAATCATTCTACTCTAAAGACACATGCACATGTATGTTTATTGCAGCACTATTCACAATAGCAAAGACTTGCAATCAACCCAAATGCCCATCAGTGATAGACTGAATAAAGAAAATGTGGCAAAAATACACTATGGAATATTTTGCAGCCATATAAAAGGATGAGTTCATGTCCTTTGCAGGGACATGGATGAAACTGGAAACCATCATTCTCAGCAAACTAAAACAGGAACAGAAAATCAAACACTACATGTTCTCACTTGTAAGTGGGAGTTGAACAATGAGAACACCTGGACACCGGGAGGGGAACATCACCAGGGCCTTTCAGGGATTGGGGGGCAAGTGAGGGAGGCATTAGGAGAAATACCTAATGTAAATGATGGGTTGATGGGTACAGCAAACCACCATGGTACGTGTATACCTATGTAACAAACATGCACATTCTGCACATGTATCCCGGAAATTAAAGTATAACTTAAAAAAAAAAGAACCACTGCAAAATGTAAAAGAAAAGATAAATTAGATCATATGAGGTGAAAGTAACTGATTTCAAGGCTAGTAGGCAAAAAGTATGGTACTGAATTCTGCTTCTTTGTCCTTTGTCTAGAATCATCTTTATGGCTTTAATTAACCTGTCTTCAGAATAATGCTCCTTACCCAGTACTTATAACTTGACAGCATTACAGAGAACGGCATTTAATGATGGCTGGATTTGTTATCAGTTTAAATTGCCATTTATAGAAGGTGATATAAATGGTGGCCATAGATAATATAATTAATTATGCTAATTAAAATGTGTCTGAAGAGTTATGATTTGCTGGGAAATATTTATATATTGTTCAAGATAAACTTTGGGAATTAAAATGGCCTGACTCATGAAGGAATCACATGGAGCTTTATATTAAGCTACTGCTGATTTTCAATGACTGTCACAGGAGGCTGAATTTTTCATTTAGTTGTCTCCTCTGGAGAACAATAAAATGTCATACCTTTGGCTAAATAATAGTTTATATGTGCAATTCTATATATTTTTCAGTTCCTTAACTTTGTAAAATATTTGAAACTAAAATTGATCCTTTTGTATTTCTAATTAGTTGCTGAAATAAATGTCAGAAGTATTTTCCTTTTTAGCACAATTTATTTTTGATTATTTATAATCACAAGCATTCCAGGGAGACTCCTTAAGAATGTTCAGCAGAGGTGTCTCTGGTAATTGACATAGATGTTGTTCAAATAATTTGTAGCTTTCCATTACTGCCTGCCTGCCAAGTGTTTGTGTCAGTCTGTAAGGAACCATACTATGTCAGGGCCTGTGTGGTTGTGGTAGTGAAAATCTAGAAATGGGTTCCACCCTTCCTTTGTCCTTCTTGCTCTCTTGCACCACAGTATTTTCTGGTAGCCAACTTCATTTTGCTTCAAACAGGCAGAGTGGAACAGAGTGAGTAACTATGAAGGAGAAGGAGATACTTTTAGGAGAGAGCTCTGCAGAGAACTGCAGAATAAAAGAGGAATATGGCTGAAAAGGATCCCAGGTTGGAACCTCAGTACCTGAAGTCAGTTGACACTGCTGTATATACTGACTTCTCTATATCTGGTAACTGTGAATACAAAATGGCTCTTGGGTGAGTCAAAATTTCTGTGTGTAGCAGACTCTGCATTTGGAGTCTCTCCTCCTTCTGTCAAAAGCTCCTGGTTTTCTATGTGGAAATGTATTCTTTTCCGTAATTTTCTTATTCTTTTATTTGAAATCAGGTTGTTAAATACTAATAGATCACCTATTCCAGTTGTTTTCAATCTCTTAACCCATTTCCACAACTTGTTGCCTTCAGGGCAATTCATTTTGAAGAACTACGGTACTGATGATGAAGACTGTCTCACAAATGTGGCCTTTCTTTACATGTACTGTGGGTGCTACATTATGGTCAATTAGGCTTAGCATATTAGTATACTCTTCTTTCTATGATTTCTCATTTGATAAATTTTAAATTTTCAACTGCAAATAAGTCCTTTTATCTTTTTAAAAAATTATAATATGTGAATACCTGTTAGATGTGAACAAGTCAAATAATGAAGAATTTAAAAATCAACATTTCTCTGTACTGTCCCACTTCTCCAACCTCGATTCCTGAAAAATAATGCCTGTTAATAGTTTGCTTCATATTTTTCAGATTTTTGTAATATAGAAACACACATTGAGTTTAGTGTGTTTTTAAAAAATTTTCATAAATAACATAATCAACTGTTTTTAATTTTAAAAATATGTTGTAGAGATTACTTTATGTCTGCTGTGGTTTGAATGTGTCTCCTTCAAAGTTCTGGTTATATTATGGTATTAAGAGGAATGGTCTTAAAGGTGATTAGGCAATGAGAGTTACTTCCTTGTGAACAGGATTAGGTCCCCCCATAAAGAGGCTTGATGAAGGGAGTTCATCCCTTTTTGCCCTACTGTCTTTCACCATGAGAGGATGCAGCAAGAAGGCCCTCACTAGATGCTAATTCCTTGATCTTGGACTTCTCAGCTTCCAGAACTATGAAAAATAAATTTCTGTTTTTTATAAATTATCCAGTCTCGGGTATTCTGTTATAGCAGCACAAAATGGAGTAAGATAATGTCTCTCTCTCTCTCATGATTCAATATATATTGCCACTCATTCTTTTTAATGGATGTAAAGCATTCCATAACAAGGCTATGTCATGGTTTATTAATACTTTATTGGTAAGTGTTTGTTCTAGTTTTTGTCATTACAATAATATAGTTTTATGTACAAGTGTCAATATTTTTCCATGGCAGATTCCAGGAAGTAGGGCTTGAGGCTGAAGTACAGAAAAAAAAATTTGATTGATCCTGCCATTTGAAACTGATACAATGAAATTATCAATGTATTAACTATATTCTCATGAAGAGTTTAGGAGAGTACCAATTCCATGCATCACCACCAACACAGGTTATTATTTTTTAAATTTTGTCAAAATGATAAATTATATTGCATTTTTATTTAAATTTGCATTTCTGAACTATTAATGAAGTTAAGCCTTTTTTAAATTTGTAAAGGCCATTTGCATTTCATTTCTGTTTAATCCTGGTATTTGCCTACTTTTGCATGAGACTGTGCTTTTCTAATGCATACTATCAAATGTATTATATAAAACATGTTTTAGTATTTTGAATATTATTGCTTTGTCTATTACATATTATGCTTTTCTTTCATGCTTTTCACTTTACCTTTATACTTTGTTTTGTATTATTTAGAAAAGGTTCATACTTTCATTTACTAAATTTATCAAAATTTGTTCTAATTCTTGAGTTTTTCATTTTATATAGAAAAACTATCCTCTTAAAAACACATAAATTCTATATTTACTTTTAATAATTTTAGCTTTAAACTTATACCTCTAATAAATCTATTTATTTTTGTATGATATGAGGTAGTGATCTAACTATTTGTTTTCTAGAGGAATAGCCAGTATTTTCATAAATCATATATTGAATCACCTCTCCTTTTGCAAATAATTTAAAATGCCTATTTTCATAAATAAAATGCCCGTGTATAAATACAATATTTTATCATGTTTTCTTGTTCTGCTAATATAGCCACAAATATCTAAAAGACACACTGCACATTTAATTTGTAGTTTCTGATGACTAAGCACCTTCTCTTATGTCTATTGGCCACTTGAATATCTATCTCCCTTTTTATTGGGTCTTTTGCCTATTTTAAATTTTCTTCTTATTATTGATTTAAGTGAGTTATTTATATATTCTAGATTTAGTTTCTTTGTGAGCTATATATACAGGAAATATTTTCTATAACTCTGTAGCTTGGCTTCTAGTGCACATTTTTGAAAATAAAAAGAATTCCTTAATTTTAATGTATTTCAATCAATCAGTGTTTTCTGTTATTTCTTTTTGTATTCTATTAAAAAATTAGTTTGTTTTTCCAGGCATGAATGTTCTTGTATTGTTTTTCTTTTATATATTTAAATATTTATCTGGTTATTATTTAGTAGTTGCCAGTGTCTATTGCTCTCATTTTTATGTTCATGGGTATCCAAAATCCAGCTTCCACTTATAAATGAGAACATGTGGTATTTGGTTTTCTGTTCCTGTGTTCATTTGCTTAGGATATTGGCCCCCAGTTTCATCCATTTTGTTGCAAAGGACATGATTTCATTCTCTTTTCTTGCTGTGTAGTATTCTGTGATGTATATATATATGACATTTTATTTATCCAGTGCACCATTGATAGGCATCTAAATTGATTCCATGTCTTTGCTATTTTGAATAGTGCTGCAATAAACGTACAAATGCATTTTTTGGTAGAATAATTTATTTACTCTTGTAATTCCATATCCAGTAATGGGGTACTGGATCAAATGGTAGTTTTATTTTAAGATCTTTGGGAAATATCTAAGCTGCTTTCCACGGTGGCAGCTTAGAGAATTTACATTCTCACCAACATTGTATAAGGATTTTCTTTTCTCAGCAGCCTCACCAGCACCTGTTGTTTTTTGAGTTTTTAGTAATAGCCATTCTGACTTATATGAGATGGTATCTCATTGTGGTTTTGATTTTCATATCTCTGATGACTAGTGATGTTCAGCATTTTTTCTTGTTTTTGATTACTTGTATGTCTTCTGAGAAGTATCTGTTCATTCCTTTTGCCCATTTTTAAATGAGGTTATTTATTTTTTTGCTTGTTTGATTGTTTCTTGAAGTTTCTGGATGTTAAACCTCTGTCAGATGCATAGTTTGGAAAAATTTTCTATCATTCTGTAGGTTCTGTTTACTCTGCTAACGATTTCTTTTGCTATATAGAAGCTGTTTAATTAGGTCCCATTTGTCCATTTTTTGTTTTGTTGCAATTGCTTTTGAGGACTTAGTCATAAATAAATTCTTTTCTAAGGCCGATGTCCAGAGAGGTGTTTCCCAGGTTTCTTCTAGGATTCTTATTGTTTGAGTCCTTACATTTAAATTTTGCATCCATTTGCAGTTAATCTTTGTATGTGGTGAAAGGCAGTCATCCAGTTTTATTCTGCTTGTGGTCAACCAGCTACCCTGGCCCACTTATTGAATAGGGATTCTTTGTTCCATTGCTTATTCTTGTCAACATTGTCAAAAATCAGATGGCTATAGGTGTACAGCTATATTTCTGGGGTTTCTATTATGTTCCATGGGTCTATGTGCCTGTTTTAGTACCAATATCATGCTTTGTTGTTTACTGTAGCTTCCATCACAATTTGAAGTCAGGTAATGTGATGTCTCTGGCTTTGTTCTTTTTGCTTAGGAATGCTTCGACTATTCTGGCTCCTTTCTGGTTCCAATGAATTTTAGAACGGCTTTTTTCATGGCAGATTATAGGATGTAGAGCTTGAGGCTGAAGTACAGAAAAAAAAAATGATTGATCCTGCCAATTGAAATTGATACAGTGAAATTATAAATATATTCACTATATTCCCACAAAGAGTTTAGAAGAATACCAATTGCCTGCATCTCCACCAATACAGGTTATTATATCTTTTTTTTTTAGTTCTGTGAAAAATGATGTTCATAGTTTGATGGAAATAGTATTGAATCTGTAGGTCACTTTGGGCAATATGGCCATTTTAATGATAGTAATTCTAATCTGGGAGCATGGAATGTTTTACCATGTGTTTGGGTCATCTATGATTTCTTTCATTAGCATTTTGTAGTTTTGCTTGGAGAGATAATGTACCTTTTTAATTAGACGTAGACCTACATATTTTTATTATTTGTGGCTATTGCAAATGGGGTTGCATTATTGACTTGGCTCTCATCTTGAATGTTATTGGTGTTCAGAAATGTTACTGATTTCTGTACACTGATTTTGTATCCTGCATCTTTACCAAAGTTGTTTATCAGTTCCAGGAGGCTTTTAGAGGAGTCTTTGGAATGCTAGGTATAGAACCATATCATCAGTAAAGAGAGAGAGTTTCACTCTTCTTTTTCTATGTGGATTCCTTATATTTACTTCTGTTACTTGACTGTTCTGGATAGGACTTGGTCCTGTACCATGTTCAATAGGATTGGTGAAAATGGGCATCCTTGTCTTGTTCCAGTTCTCAAAGGGAATGCTTTCAGGTTTTGCTTGTTTTAGTATGAGGTTGTCTCTAGGTTTGTCTTACATGGTACTTATAATTTTGAGGTATGTTCCTTCAATGCCCAGTTCATTGAGGGCTTTTATCATGAAATATTGGATTTTATTGAAGGCTTTTTATGTGTTTATTAAGAGAGTAATGTAATTTTTTATTTTAGTTTATGTAATGAATTATATTTACAGATTTTCATCTGAACCAACCTTGCAACCCAGGAATAAAGCCTACTTGCTCTTAGTCAGTTTACTTCTTGATGTGCTACTGGATTCAATTTGCAAACATTCAATGAGAATTTTTGCATCTGTGTTCATCAGGGATATCAGCCTGTAGGTTTTTTTTTGTTTTTTTTTTCATTGTGTCTTTGCCAGATTGGTATCAGGGTAATACTGGCTCCATAGAATGATTTAGGAAAGTGTCCTTCCTGCTCAAATTTTTGCAATAGTTTCAGGAAAATTAATATTAGCTCTTCTTTGTACATATGACAGAATTTGTCTATGAATCCATCTAGTCTGGGGATTTTATTTCTTGGTAGATTTTTTTATTACAGATTTAATATTGGAACTTGAAGTAGGGGTCTAAATAAAATTTCAGTTTATTCCTTATTCAATCTTGGGAGGTTGTGTGCTTCCAGGAATGTATCCATTTCCTCTAGGTTTTCTAGGTTGTGTGCATAGACATTTATATGGTAGTCTCTGAACATCTTTTATATTTCTGTGGAATTGGTTGTAATACCACCTTTGTTGTTTCTAATTGTACTTATGTGGATCTTCTCTCTTTTTTTCTTTTCTTTTTTTTTATTATACTTTAAGTTCTGGGGTACATGTGCAGATGGTGCAGGATTGTTACATAGGTATACACATACCATGTTGGTTTGCTGCATCTATTCTGCTGCATCTATTCCCCCGCATCTACATTAGATATTTCTCCTAATGTTATCCCTCCTCAATCCTCCCACCCCCTGCTATCCCTCCCCTAGCTCCCCCACCCCCCAACAGGCCCTGGTATGTGATGTTCCCCTCCCTTTGTGCATGTGTTCTCATTGTTCAACACTCACTTACGAGTGAGAACATGTGGTGTTTGGTTTTCTGTTCTTGTATCAGTTTGCTGAGAATGATGGTTTCCAACTTCATCAATGTTCCTGCAAAGGACATGAACTCATCCTTTTTTATGGATGCATAGTATTCCATGGTTTATATGTACCACATATTCTTTATCTAGTCTATCACTGATGGGCATTTGGGTTGATTCCAAGTCTTCGCTACTGTAAACAGTGCCACAATTAACATAAGTGTGCATGTATGTTTATAATAGAATGATTTATAATCCTTTGGGTATTACCCAGTAATGGAATTGCTGGGTCAAATGGTATTCCTATTTCTAGATCCTTGAGGAATTGCCACACTGTCTTCCACAATGGTTGAACTAATTTGCACTCCCACAAACAGTGTAAAAGCGTTCCTTTTTCTGCACCTCCTCTCCAGCATCTGTTGTCTCCAGATTTTTTAATGATCACCATTCTAACTGGCGTGAGATGGTATCTCAATGTGGTTTTGGTTTGCATTTCTCTAATGACCAGTGATGATGAGCATTTTTTTCATGTTTGTTGGCTACATAAATGTCTTCTTTTGAAAAGTGTTTGTTCATATACTTCACCCACTTTTTGATGGGGTTTTTTTTTTTTTTTCTTGTAAATTTAAGTTCTTTGTAGATTCTGGATATTAGCCCTTTGTCAGATGGGTAGATTGCAGAATTTTTTTCCCATTCTGTTTGTTGTCTAATGATAGTTTCTTTTGCTGTGCAGAAGCTCTTAAGTTTAAGTAGATCCCATTTGTCTACTTTGGCTTTTGCTAATTTAGCTAGTGATTTATAGATTTCTCTTTATGATTTCCAAAAACCAACTTTTTAGTCATTTATTCTTTGTATAGTCTTTGGGGATCTCAAATTCATTTAGTTCTGGTTTGGTTATAGTTATTTCTCTTTTTCTGCTAACTTTAGGTTTAGTTTGTTCTAGTTTTTCTAGTTACTCTAAGTGTGCTGTTAGATAGTTAATTTGAAATCTTTCTTTTTGGTAGTTGTTTAGCACTACAAACTTTCCTTTTAACACTGCTTTTCCTGTATCCCAGAGATTTTGGTATGTCATATCTTTGTTTTTATTTATTTCAAATATGTTTTTAAATTTCTGCCTTAATTTTGTTGTTCACCCAAAAGCCACTCATAAGTAAGCTGTTTAATTTTCATGTAATTGTTTTACTTTAAGTGATTTATTTAGCAATGGTTTCTATTTTTATCTCACTGTGGACCAAGAATATAGCTGGTATGATTTTGATTTTTTTGAAGTTTTTGAGGCTTGTTTTATAGCCAAACATGTGGTCCCTCATAGTATGTTCCATGTGCAGATGAGAAGAATTTATATTCTGTGGTTGATGTGTGGAGTATTCTGTAAATGTCTATTAGGTCCAACTGGTCAAATGTGAAGTTTAAGTCCACAATTTCCTTGTTAGTTTTCTGTCTGGATGACTGGTGTAATGCTGTAACTGGGTTGTTGAAGGCCCCCGCTATTACTGTGTGGCTGTCTAAGTCTTTTCATAGGACTAGTAGTATTTGTTTTATTGATCTGGGTGGTCCAATGTTGGGTGCCTATGCATTAGAATAGCTAGGTTTTCTTGTTTAATTGAACCCCTAGTCACTATATTATTTCTTTCTTTGTTCTTTTGTGCTGTCAGTAGTTTAAATTCTGTTGTATGTGATATAAGAATAGTGACTCCTGGTCTTTTTCTTTTCTTTTCTTTCTTTCTTTCTTTCTTTTTTTTTTCCTGTTTGAATGATGGATCTTTCTCCAATCCTTTACTTTGTTCCTATGGGTGTTGTTATATGTGAGATGAGTCTCTTAAAGACAGCAGATGAATGGGCCTTGTGTATTTTTTTTTAATCCAATTTGAAGTTCTGTGCCTTTTAAGTGGTGGCATTTACACCATTTATATTTAGTATTGATATGTGAGGTTTTGATACTACCGTGAAGCTGTTAGCTGGTTGCTTAGTAGTTTCAAATGTGTGGTTGCTGTATAGGATCTTGGGCTAAGGACTACATGTGTTTCTGGGGCAGTACGTATTGCTCTTTCATTTTCAGCTATAGCAGTCTCTTAAGGCTCTCTTGTAAGGCTGGTCTACTGATAACAAATTTCCTTAGTCCTTGCAAGTCTGGAAAAGATTTTATTTCTCCTTCAGTTATGAAGCTTAATCTAGTGAGATATAAAATTCTTAGTTGAGATTTCTCTTTTTTAAGAATGCTGAAAATATGTCCCCAATCTTTCCTGTCTTGTAAGGTTTCTGCTGAGAGTTTACTGTTAGCCTGACAGAGTTCCCTTTGTATGTGATCTGACACTTTTCTCTAGCTATTTTTAAGACTTTTTCTTTAGGTTTGACCTTGGACAGTCTCGTGACTGTATGTCTTGGTGATCTTCATTTCATATAGTTTAACACAGGTTAGGTGATATATGGATACTGACTTGACTAGCAAGATTAGAAAAATTTTCTTGATTTATTCCTTCAAATGTGTTTTCTAGGTTGCTTACTTTGTCTCATTCTCTCTTGTGAATGGCAGTGATTCTTAGGTTTAGTCATTTTACATAATCCTATGTTCCTCAAGTAATTTCTTCATTTAAAAATTTTTTTAAAAAAATTTTTTCTGACTGTGTTTGAAATTCTTTCTTTTACATGGTCCAGTCTATTGATAAGGTTTTGATTGTATTTTGAAATTTCTTAAGTGAGTTTTCAATTGCAAATACTCTAATTAATTTCTTTTTAAGACATTTATCTCTGTCTTCATTTCCCGAATTGTTTTAGAAGTTTCTTTGTGTTGATTTTCAATGTTGTCTTGAAATCATTGCACTTGCTTGCAATTCATGCTTTGCATCCTTTATCTGTCATTTTTGAGTTTCTGTTTTGGTTAGGGATAATTGCTGGAGAGCTAGTTTGATCCTTTGGTGGTGTCGCTGCATTCAGATTTTTTTTTTTAAGACAGGGTCTCACTCTATCACCCAGGTTGGAGTGCAGTGGTGTGATCACAACTCACTGCAGCCTTGACCTCCCTGGACTCAGCTGATCTTCCCACTTCAGCCTCTCAAGCACCTGGGACTACAGGTGCATGCCACCACAGCTTGCAAATTTTTATATTTTTTGTAGAGTTGGAGTTTCACCATGTTGCCTAGGGTGGATCAAACTCTTGGTCTCAAGCAATTTGCCTACCTCAGCTTTCCAAACTGTTAGAATTACAGGCATAAGCCACTGCACCCAGTCTCCAGACATCTCATGGTGCCAGATTCTTACATTGTTTTTTTCTCATCTGGGGACACTGGCATTTCTAATTTTTGTAATTATTTTCATACAAGTAGGGTTTTTTCTTTTTCTGTAATATTACTGTTTCTTTTTCTTTTCCATTCCCTTTCATTCCCTCCCTAGATGGTGTGACTATAGAGGATATTGAGCAGAATCTTTTGGCCTTGCTCCTATAGCCCTATGCACTTCTGTCAATATGTTTTATATTGGGCTGTATGGTCCAACCTATAAGCTAGTAGATGGCACTTATGGGTAAGTGCTGGCTTCAGTCAATGCAAGTGAACATAGGCTTCATTATTGTTTACTAAGACCTCTCTGTTTCCTCAGAAAATGGGGTAATTTATGGAAGGCTCAGTGGTCTGAGCTCTCTGCTCAGCCCCAGGGGGATGGAAAAGAGATGAGTGGGACCATACAGAGCTGGCCTATCTACAGTTTCCCTGATGGCAGGCACTAGCACTAAGGGAGAATTCTGTGGGCAGCCACCAAGTGCCAAGAGCTGTGCCTAGTCATAGAGCTGAGAAATCTCCTCTGCCCAAGCTCTTTGCATGGGGAGGGGCACAGCCTACATGCCTAATCCAGGAGAGTGAATGTAACAGATACCTGGAGATCTGCCTTAATGCAGAGTGCAGGGGACCCTGCTGTACCATAATATGCATGGAAAGGATGGGGCAGTTTAAGATGCTAATCTAAGTGAATGGGATATGCCTGGTCATGTGTTGAAGAGCCCTTCCCCACTTAACCATGATCTCTGCACTGGAAGTGATTTGGCTCAGGCTGCTGATTCCAGTTAGTGGGTTCTACAAATGCCTGGAGATCTGCCTGGGCATGGAATGGAGAGGGCCCCACTTCACCACAATCTCTTCACAGGAAGGATGGGCTAGCTCAGGCTGCTCAATCAGGCAAGCAGATATTCCACATGCCTGGAGATCTGCTTGGGCATGGAGCAAAGAGGGCCCAATTTACCACAGTCTCTGAACAGGAAGGGTAAGGCAATTCTGGCTGCTTATCAGGGAAAGTGGGTGCTCTAAATACTTTGAAATGTGCCTGGATGTGAAGTGGAGAGAGCCCCTGTGGCAGCCTGGATGTGGCACTGAGAGGACTCCATTGCACCACAATTTATGCTCAGGAAGAGTGGAGTGGCTCAAGCTGCTAAACCAGTTGAGTAAATGCTCTAAATACCTGGAGATCTGCCTGAGTGTGGAGCTGAGAGGGCCCTGATGCATCACAATCTATGCCCAGGGATGGTAGGGCAGCTCAGGCTGCTCGTTCAGAAAAGCAGTGATTTGAATGCCTGGAGTTTTGCCTGGAGGTGAAAGGAAGAGAGCCCTACTACACCACAATCTCAGGGAAGCTGACTGGAGCACCCAGCAACACACACACAGATTTGTTCTACATTGTCAAGCTGGCCCTGGTTGTAGCTCTCGCTGCCCAGGAGAAACTGGAGAAACTGCAGAAACTGCAACTGTAGCAGATATCTTCCTGTTACAGGCCTGCAATTTGGGAATGCACAATTTCAGCACCTACTGCTGAGGCACTTTCCACAATTCTGGCTATAGTTTTCCCCAGAGCAGGCTGTGGTTTTCCCCAGAACACACAATTTCAGCACCTACTGCTGAGGCACTTTCCACAATTCTGGCTGTGGTTTTCTCCAGAGCAGATTTTACTCCAGAGCAGGCACCTCAACCTCTGGACTGAGACAAAAATGCCTGCATGATCATGTTGCTGGGTCACTAAAGAAGGGCTGTCTTTATTTTATATGCACTCAGATTAAAATGACATCCTGATCTTAGTCCTCATTCTGGAAAAATTCTTGAAGCTTTTCCTGGTGTCTTTTATCCCTCACAGTATTTCTAAGCCTCTCTCCAAGTTCACTTCAGGGCTTGAGGGAAAAAAATGTGTTCTCTATCAGCCTGGGTTGCTTGGCTCCCCAGTGGAAAGGTGAGTCACAGAGGAAGACTCTCTGCCTCTCTCAGGTACTGGGGAATCACTCACTTTTACTACCTGGATGCTGTCATGGGGGATGTTTGCCTAAATTATCCTTTCTGGGGTCTGTGGAGTCCTTCATAATTCCAAGAATGGATTCCTACTTTCCTTCCTAAATTAAAGCTCACAGAACTGATCTATTTCCAAGTGGCTAAGCCACACTAAGACTTCTAATCTGCCCTCTTGGGCAAAAAAAGATTAATTGTCAAACAATAAACACACATATTTTTGTGTTCTCATATATACATACGTACATATATGTTGTATTAGACTGTTGTCATGTTGCTACGAAGAAATACCAAAGACTGGGTAATTTATAAAAGAGGTTTAATTGACTCACAATTCCACATGGCTGAGGAGACTTTAGGAAACTTACAATCAGGGTGGAGGCATCTCTTCACAAGGCAGCAGGAGAGAGAATGAATGCAAGCAGGGGAAATACCAGACACTTATAAAACCATCAGATCTCATGAGACTCACTCATTATTACAAAAACAGCATGGGAGAAGCTGCCCCCATGATCCAATGACCTCCACCTGGTCCCACCCTTGACTTGTGGTGATTATTATAATCAAGGTGATATTTGGGTACTGACACAGAGCTAAACCATATCATATGTATACATATACATACATACATTTACATCCTTTTTTATCATTACATGTTCTCTACCTCTTTCATGTTCCTTCTGATTTTCTCACACTAAGGAAAATGGAATTATGTATAATTAAATTGTGAATGTTCAATATTATCAAAACTGCCACCTAAATATAGGCATTAACAGGTCAGAGTAGAATAAAATGTTAATATTTACACAACAATATGTAAGATGCATTTTATAAATTGACATTTATTCATATAAAAAAGCTCTTATTAAATTAGTAAGTGATGGATATACTATTAATAGTATAGAATGTATACTGAAAATTGAGAGTCCATTGCCAAGAGCCAGCTCAGTCAGGAGACTCCCACCCAGGCGGTCTGAAGGTATTGCAAGGCAGTGAGAGGCAGACACCCAGATAGCCAACAGAGTGGATATACTCTGGGGACCAACAGCCTGAGAGCCTGCAGAGTTTGCAGCTCTCCAGGACTGAAGGCTCTGAGCAGAGATTCATCCACACATTTATTTGCTCTTTGACAGGTGATTCTTATTAATACACAGGTGTTCTACATATACACATAACTCAGGAATATACCAAGTAGGCAGCTGTTACCCACCTACCACTAATCACAAACTATAAGGCATCCTCCACAAAGGAGCCATGGAGGCAGTGTAAACTTAATGTTTCTCAACAGTCCGTATCATACTGAATGTCAAAACAATAGAAGCAATGCTATTAAAGATGGGAGTTATTGAAGAACGTCAGTGGTTATATTATTTATAATTTTTAAAAATACTAGCCAATGCAATTAGACAAGAAGAAAAATAGGTATGAATATTAGTAAAGGTAAAATTATCATCAGGATTAAGTGATATGTTTAATTATTAGCCAGTGTAATTAGTCAAAAAAAAATGAAGCTAGAAAAAAGAAGTGAAACTTAACATTATTATTAAATGTTATGATTATACCTATGAAACACAAGAGAGTAAATCCAAGAATTTTTGCAAACAGTAGGATGTTTATGTGGCAATTAAAAATTGTGAGAATATAGAATGACTAATAGCAGAAATAGATGGTCAAATTGCCTTATCAAAACATTCAGAAACTATATAAGCAAAATTTTAAAAGTGCTAGGAAATGATGTAAAAGAACCCTGCCTTGAAATAATAAAAGAGTCTAACCCATTCAAATGTAGAAGACATTTTATTGTTAATGTGGCAATTTTTCCTAAATCATTAATGATAGAATTAGTAACATTTATAGTATTTACCAGTTGCCAGGCATGGAGTTAAATTTATACTTGTTTTTGTTTCTCCATAATCTTTACAATACTCTTATGAAAAAATGAAAGAATTATGAGTATTTATATAGATGAGGCAACAGAGTCACAGAAAGTTTAAATGGCTTTCACATGTTCACACAGCTATTAATAACCCAGAGAACCTAAGTATGCCATATTGTCTCTCCAAGTTGTCAGATTTCATTTTGTATTCAACAAAAATTCATTTAGAATATGAGACTAGCTAAGAAAAGTTAGGAAGAGTAATGTGAACAATTACATTTGTTTGATATATATTTAAATGCTAACATATTTTATATAGGTCTAGAAATAAAAAGGCAATTTAATGAAACAGAATGGAGAGATAAAAAATAGACACCAGTGCATACACTTCAGAATATGAACAATTTCAAAATAATGGAAAAGGCTTCAAAAATCTTATAATTATGAGATATATCAACCAAATTGTGTATCATTACACCAAATGGAATCACAAATGCAAATGATACTTGTATGTAAAAAGTGAAGGAAAGTCATGAAAATAAATGTTTATGTAAATTTATAAATAATCTTGAGTGGAAAAAGTATTTCTACTAATGAACCAGTATCCAGAATTTATGAATGAAGACATAAAATTTGTTTTAAAATGATTTAAAACTGCTAAGAAAAAAAAAACTTATAAGCACAATCAAAATCCAGACTATGAGAAAACATACAATTTAAAAGGTAAAGTTTATTTATTTGCCAACACTTAAAAAATACAATTTCCTTATTTAAAAAACTCTCCCAAATTAAAAAGAAAATGAGCCAATGGTAGTTCACAGAAAAAGATTAACAAAGGCTGATAAAATATTTTCAACTTCACAAATAATGAAGTCAGATTCTGAAATGGGAGAAATTCCCTAATCCCACTCACAGGCATGCAATAGGGTGTGTGGCTCATTTCTTTGGTGCTTGGCAGCTCATACCCCTAGGGGAGTATGCAGATGGACAGATCATGGTGATCGCCACCCTATGGCAGCTTCTGGGGCTGAGTGTTTACAGCTTCTGAAGCTCCAATAGGCATGTGTTACAGTGCCACTCTTTCTGTTTTGCCCTCTGCAGGCCACTTGCGTTAATCAGCTCACTTAGACCCTCTGTCTTATCACAAGGAGAGAGGGCTTTCTTTATCTAGGGTTTTTGCAGTAGTGTACCAGAAAAATTGGATCACATGTGGGGCTGGAGAATGATTGAAAGAGTTTTTAATGACTGGTAGAAGTAGCTCTCAGCAAATGGATGGGGAGCCAGAAGGGGAATGGAGTGGGAAGGTGGTCTTCCCCTGGGGTTGAGCCACTCAGTGGCCTGCCAGGCTCTTCTTCCACTGCCCCCAGCTGAATTCCACATCGTCCTGGTGTCAATGGCTTGCATTTGCTGGTGCCTGTCAGTGTGCTTTTCTACTCCTCTCAATGTCCAGGTGCCTTTGTGTTCTTCTGGCATATTCCTCTCAACATCCAGCAACTTGTGTCTGTGCCTGCTATGGTCTCAGGGTTTTTAAAAGCACAAGATGGGGGCATGGCAGGCTAGAGTTATCTTGGAAATCGCAACATTTGGGTGTGAAAACAGAAATGCCAGTCCTCACCTAGGTCCATGGGCATAGGCCTGAGGGTGGAGCCCTTGCCAGGGAACCCATCTTTCTCTACCTAGCACTTCCTTGCCCCACTCCCATATCAATTCCATTTGCCTCTCCTCAAATTATCAGAGATTAAACAGTAATGAAGAGGTTGTGAGTGAATGGACACTCGTAGACTGTTGGAATAATGGGCTACTTTCTGTGGCATAGTTGGTAAAACCCATCACAACTTAAAATTGACATTTCTGAGCTCTTCTACTTCTAGAATGGATCCTAGAGATAGAGCCTCACACATGTGCAAAGATTTGCTTATCACAGTAATGTCTGTAATAGCTCAAAATTGTTTAAAAATGATGGAAACTGAATTATAGAGTAGTACATAGATAGTATAAAGAATGTGCCATATGTGTGTTTGCTATACATATGTATATGGATATGTATACACTGTATAGTATACGTTTTCATTTATGTGTATACGGTAGTCTTGACTTATCCACTGTTTTGCTTTCCACTGCTTCAGTTACCTGTGGTAAACCATGGTCTGAAAATAAATTTAAAATTCTAGAAATAAACAATTTATAATTTTGAAGTTGCACACCATTCTGAGTGGCCTGATGAAATCTCACATTGTCCTACTCCATCCTGCCTGGGACATGAATCATCCCTTTGCTCAGCCTGTTCACTCTGTGTATGTCTCTGCTGTTAGTCACTTAGCAGCCATCTTGCTGAGATCGACTGTCATAGTATTGGAGTACTTGTGTCTAAGTCACCCTTATTTTACTAAATAATGGCTCCAAAGAGCAATAGTAGTGATGTTGACATATTGTTATAATTGTTCTATTTTATTATTAGCTATTATTGTTCTTTTCCTACTGTGCCTGATTCATAAAGTTTATCATAGGTATGTATGTATAGAAAAAATCTTCATAAATATAGGGTTCAGTACTGTCTATGGTTTCAGGCACTCATGGGGATCTTGAAATGTATCACCCATGGATAAGGAGGGACTATTGTATTTATATTTATATACTTATAATTTATTTTATACGAATAGCTACATGTAAAATATTAGTATTTATATACATGAATGTTATAAAAATTCTTAGAAAGAATAAAAATTCTAGGATTACAGTTGTAACCAGCAGTAAAAATTTCTGGAGTGTTACTGGAGGTTTGCATCCCATTACTTGTAGTTTTATTCCTGTGACTCTTTGGATTCCTTTTTACCATAAGCGTATGTTCATTTTTATAATTAAAGCTCTAGTTAAACATTGATTCTCTTTTCATTTAGCTCAAGAATATATTGATTTTACTCTTCAACTTTAATTAAGCTTCTAATCTGTATTCACAATGGTGAGTTGGATCATACCCTGGAGAGAGAGCAGAGGGGATCTTTATTATCTTATCCGATGACCTAATTTCTTCATACACTATTAACTTTGTCCTCCATCACTAATAATAGAAAAAATTAATTTTTATTGAGAATCTGCTATACGATAGACATTCTGTTGAAGGGTTTATCTGTATAATATAATTTAAGCCTCACTGCATCTATGTGGAATAGTAATAAGAACTCCATTTTACAGATGATGAAACTGAGACTCAGATGGTTTTAGCAACTTATCCCAAAGTAGTTGAATAAGAATCTAATACAGAGCTAATGCTCCTTTCACTCTTTCTACTGCCATCCTTGGTGAATTATTTAGGATTTCTGTGCATCGGTCCACTCTCATGGGAATAACTCTCCATTTCGTGTTAACTTTTTGATTTATTCTCACTAATGAATACAATCTGAGAAAGTACTTTTAAAATCATCTGATATACAGTCTATATGTATCTCAGAGGTTGCATCTCAAGTAACTTCAGGGACAGACAGATGAATACAATGGGAAGGAGCTAAACTGCAGGCCAATTTAAACATTTCTAGGGTCCAACTTAGAACCATAAGCTGCCATGTGGGACCTCTCCACCAAATGCAATAAAATAGTAGCTAAGAATCCTATGTTCACGTTTTCTTATATTGGGATGCCATACAGGATGATGGTTAGGAGCATGAAGATGGAGTAGGATATACAATGGATCAAAATCCTGGCTACTTCATTTACCAGCTCTCTGGCCAAAGGCACTTGCTTACTTCTGAAAAGCTCAGTTTTCACCTCTGAAATATTTTAGCAAATTAATTTCTTTTTAAAGAAATGTCTATCCTTGCATTTTCATTATTCCTTTCTTAACTCTAAAGTCACCTTACTATCTATGCAAAATCCATAAACAAGGACCTTAGTGTTGCTGATTTTCAATAGATTGCTTTGTTCAAAAATTTTTAGCTACTTTTATTATTGATACTATTTTTAGCTAACAATTTTGGTATGAAACAGGCTAGCCTTGAACGTCATGCAGGCAGCAATGTTTGTAGTACCGAAAGGGTCTTAGAGTATGGCTGTTTCACACAGAAAGCATTATTTGAAATTAAAGTTCAAGAACCATTCCCTATATGGTTTTTTTGTGTATATTTAATTTTTAAAAGGTTATTTACTCTCTGAAATTTATTAAAAAATTTTGATGGCACTGGTTACCAAAAGCTGTTACAATTTAAAAAGTTGCCTCAGAGTAAGAATCACTTTATTATATTTCATCACTAAACTGTCATTAAGCACCTGCTGTGTTGTTAATAATAAATGAATAATACCAATCTTCTTATTCTGTTTATTGTTCACTTCTGTAACTTCAAGTGACAGAACTCTTTTCCACGTTCAGTAATTTTTGTAGAATAACTACTGAGGACAAGACCACAGCATTTTCTTTAAAAAATCTTATGTATTATCCCCTGTGCCCTTTAAAAGCCTCATTTTGTACCTTGCATGGAGTAGTGTTTTAATAATTGCTTTAGTAAAATTAATGACATTCTTCAGTGCTACAAATTTTTATGTAAGAGAAATCCAATATTGGTTCTACTCAGTGTTACCCATTTTTGAAAATAGAACCTGATGATGTTACAGTTAATTATCATATAGTTATATAAATGTAACAGGAAAAATGCCATTTTCTATACTATTCACTATGAAATTTAGCAGATCTAAATCTAGATATTGTTTTACATTTTCCTTGTCTTTGTTATTGGTTTATTAGAGATTCTTTAAAAGTCTTAGCCAAAAAAACTTTGTGTTTTCTCAAAAAATAAACAAAGCTGATCTCTGTGGATTTGACAGAGGTTTAAAGATCCACTAATACTGACTTCGGCCACTAGTCCTAATCGTGATTGTTAATCAGGCATTTTGATAGAAATAGTAAGGGTAAGATAAAAGATATGCCAGTTGGGTTCTAATTACAGAATGATATAGCATCTGCATCATTTCAGAAAACAGCCCAGAAGCTACTTTTATTATTATAGCAATGTTCATATAATACTCTGCATCTTGACTTTTAGATTAAAAAAAATATGTCAACATTTATCACTAATTCATGGGAGTTGGAGGCCATGATTTATCCATTGTTTTACTAATAACCTAGGATCACATAGTAGAATACAAAGCAATAACAATATTTTCAACAACACCATTTTTAAATGAACTTTAAAGTGAACTCTTCCCTTCCTTTGCTCTGGTCAGTGCTAGAGCTTCACCTCCCCAGCTTTTCATCCCCACCACCATGCTGAGCCAGGGATTACCCAAAACTGGAAGGCGGCTCCTGCTTCTTGAGATGAAACAAAAGGCATCGCCTCTCCACCTGCTCTGGAGTTTTTGACAGATGCTCCACACATGGAATAAAAACTATGTCCATTGCATAATTTTTAGATATTTGCTGCCAGGCTACTTATATTCAAAAAGAAAAAAAATAACTTCCTGTGGACCAAGAAATAGTGTTAAAACTTTCAAATGTGTATTAAAAATATGAATTATCTGGAGACATGAAGCGAAAACACCTACCATTTGACTGAATTGAACTGTGTGGGGGTGTGTCTTTGTGTGTGTCTTCACATGTGTGTTCAGTGCTCTGTCTAGCCAGTTCACTATGAATAGTAGCAGTACTTTCCCTGAAAGGAGATGTATGAAACAAAAAGCATTTTAAAAAAGGAAATGCCCCATCCACAGTGCCAGTTCATAACAAAACTATCTTTGATTTTTCTACAAGTGTTTCTGGTGCTTGGTTACACTTCTATCCATGTTTCAAATGAATGTAATCATAATTCATACATCATTAGTAATTTATATGTCACTCCAATGAGTAGTTTTCTGAAGCACATCACTGTAGGCCAAAGGATATGAACCATTTAGCTATTTCACCTCCAAGTTTCTCTCCTGGAGGCAGTAGGTGGCAAGGGGGTCAACAGGGCAAAAGTGCCATCTATGATCTTGGCTGAGAAAAGAAGAAAGGGTATCTTATCGTAATTTTATTTTAAAGTAGTGCCTTTGTTAATTCAACACATTTACTAAGAACTCTTATATGCTGGGAATCATGTTAAAAGCTGGATTTATAATAGCAATGCCCTTATGGAGATACAGTCTCACAAAAAATTGAGACAGTGTGAAACAGTAGGAAAAGTATTCAGGCTACTATGGGAGAACATGGCAGGAGGTCTGGCTTCAAGGATTATGAAGAAGTTCAGTATGACAGGCACAGAGTGTGAGAACAGCCATCAAAGAGCTGAGGTTGCAGGAGCAGTTGAGGGTACAATGGCAGCAGATCAGATTGATACTTTTGGATGATATTTGGAGAAGGAATTAAAGGAGCAAATTTGAAAGCAAAGAAATGATTTCAGAGGCAACTGTAGTAATCCCAGGGAAAAGGATGCAGCAGGGCTTGGGCAGTTCACAACAAGGAGGGGAGAATATTTAGAAGGTGGAATTAACAAAAATTACAGAAAGAAAAAAGTTACCTATACTGCCAAAATCAAAAGGCAACCAGTGTAATTCACATCAGATATTTCTGTGTGTGTGTGTGTGTGTGTACATCTATGTGTAATCACCAGCACATTTGTGCTTACCACCTACATATTTTTAATTTTGTTGCAGAGCTTAGGTGAAGCAGATGGAGTTTGTCTTCATTACTGTATATGTTTTTTTTTGTTAAGGCTTTTTTCCCTAATTTGGTCATACCCTCTCTCTTCCAGGTGCTTGATATCTTTCTTTATTTTGTGTCCCATCCATTTTCATCCAGGTATTTACTTCTAACTTCTTTATTTCCTGTACTTACTATCAAAACCAGTCCCTTTTTATATGGTTGCTTTCTGGATCCAGTGGTAGGCAGAATAATGGATCTGCAAAGTTTTCTACATCCTAATCCTTGAAACCTGTAAATAGGTTACTTCATTTGGCAAAATACACTTTGTAGATGTGAGTAAGGACCTCAAGATTGAGAGATTACCTTGTAATAATACAAGTCAATCTGGATTGGCTCAATGTAATCACAGGGGTTCTTAAAAGATGAAAGAAGAAGGCAGAGTCAGAGAAGATATGAATATGGAAGCAGGGATGCATGTATGTGAGACAGGGGGAGATTTGAAGATGCTATACTACTGCGTTGGAAGATGTAGGAAGGGACCAAGGGATGCAGGTGGCCTCTACATACTGGACAAGTCAAGAAAATCAATTTTCTCCTGGAGTTTCCAGGAGAAATGCTGCCCTGCAACAGCTTAATTTTAGCTCAGCCAAACCCATTTTGGACTTCTGATCTCCAGAACTCTAAGAAAAGAAATTTGTGTTTTAAGCTGCTAAATTTGTGCTAATTCATCATTGTAGCAGTAGGAAACCAGTATGGATATCCTTGTTGAAAAATAGTAGATTTAATCATATGGAGGGACCAGTAACTGACAAAGATTAACATGTTACCTTTTTTGTGTGTTTTGTTGTTGTTGTGTGTGTGACAGGGTCTCACTCTGTCATCTAGGCTGGAGTGCAATGATGCAATCATGGCTCACTGCAGTCTTGACCTCCATAGCTCAAGCAATCTTCTACCTCCCAGGCTCAAACAATCCTTCCACCTCAGCCTCCTGAGTAGCTAGGACTACAGGCATGCACCACATTGCCCAGCTAATTTGTGTGTGTGTGTGTGTGTGTGTGTGTGTGTGTGTGTGTTTTAGAGACAAGGTTTCACCATGTTTCCCAGGCTTGTCTTCAACTTCTGGGCTCAAAGACAACTTCTGGGCAATCTACCTGCCTTGGCTTCCCAGAGTGCTGGGATTACAAGCATGAGCCACTGCACCTGGCCTATTTTTTCTTTTTTTTTTTTAACTCCAAGGAAAGACTTACTAATGTTAAAATTCTGGAAATCAGTCTCTTGGGGAAGATATTTGGAGTTTGGGTGCAGGCAGGTGAGTGGCAAGTGTGTGGGATGGGGGGAACTTCGCTGAAGTCCTTCTCACTACTCAGGTTACCAGGAGTCACCTTGCTTCCTTCAAGTTTTACAGAGACTCACCAACCAGCTGAGTTCAATGCAAGATTTGCATGAAAAATTCTTTTCAGTTATAATGGATTTAAAAAAAAATGTTGTGCATTTGTGTGCATCCATAATCTTAGTGTGACTGTGGATTCAGATACTGTGGAGTACAGTGTTACATATAGAATTTACTTATTTTTATATTTAAAATTGATATTTTGAATTTTGCATTGGCTCAGCTCATTATTTCCAGGGGGTTGTGCACTGACATGTCTTTGAATTATGATCTCTCCCCAAAGGGAATTTCTTGCATCTTGAATAAACAACAGATGTTGAATGTGAGGGAGCTGGAGCTGGAAGAGGATGCACTTGGAAAAATGAGAGGATATTTTCTGTTGGTGGATGGAACTACAGGATTGAATAGATGTTCAATGAAATGGAAGAAATAGAAAAGCTAGAGTATCACTTGACACTTGCATTGTTTTTAATTTACTGAAAACATCATCAACCGTTTTACCTCAGAGACACATCTGATGCAAACACTGTCACTCATCCTTTTTTTTCTACAGTTGAAGAAAAAGAAAAAAGTTTTTTCACTGTATGTTACAGGTCTCTAAACCAAAGCTTTAGACTCCAAGAACAAAAAAAGAACAAAGATCTTATTGGACTGTGAAGAGAAAAGTGATCTCTTAGGAAACTGGGGCTTTATAGATTTAAATTTGCATCTGAAATTGTCCTAACCTGAAGCACAGTCAACTTTAAATAGACACAGGTGAAGCCCGCTTCTTTGATGGACTCTCCTGGTGATGTTCCAGGACTCCTTCAGAGCATATTATCGTGATCCTCTCTGAATATTTCAGAGGATGGAAAAGTGGGGCTGGCACCATATCAGGAAGAAGGTGGTGACAGAGTCTCTATATCAAGTGACTCTAGGATGATTACACAGGGTTGCCAGATAACTTACATTTGTATCACCTGTAAGCATACATAATCTCATTAGTACCTCACAGCAATGCTGGGACACCAGTGCAGAAGACATTATAAACACCATTTAATAATCTTGGGGATGATGCCTAAGAGATATTAAATCGCTTATCTCATATCACAGTCTTAGTTGTAAAGTCAAATTGGCACCTTGGATTAATGCTTTGTCCAAAGCTGAAACCAGCACACCCTGAACTTGTCTTTCTTCAGTAGTAATCTACCAACGAAGCTGTGAAACCTAAACACCTGGAGTACTTTAAAAAAACAGAATCTTGTGCTCCACCTCAGATCCTCTGGGTATGGAATTTGGAATTCTGCAATTTAAATAAGTTCCCCAGGGAATTCTTTTGCACACTAAAGTTTAAGAACTTCTAAGCCTCTGAAGTCCCTTGCTACTCAAAGTGTGATCTATGGACCAGTATTCTACTAGCACAAGCATCACCTGGGAGTTTCTCTGCAAGATATGCAGGATCTTGAGCCAAATTCCAGACATGCTGGATAAGGATCCGCATCATAAGAAGATTCTCAGGGAGTTACAGGCACATTGAAGGATCAGACATACTGGTATAAACCTGAGTGTTGAAGGCTAATAAAATGTCTCCTCAAATGGAAGTAGAAACAGTTGAGACTTGATACATTTGACTTTTGATTTTCCCTGAATCAAGTCAGCTGAACACTCGTTTCTAGGTTTGACATAGCAAGAGTCAAAGGCGATATTACCACACCGACTCAGTCTTTGACTGTGTGTCCAACAAGCTTATGGAAAATGCTACTCCACTCTCCAGACTGCAGGAGTGAGGCCCATCAGATAGGAAAACTCTAGCTATCTTGTTATCTCTGCCTTTAGTCTGCTACACAAAACTGAACCCTGCAATAATCCTGATCAGCATTAAGAACTGAAACTTGAGGAAAGAGAATTTGAGTAAGTGGAAAATTCTAGAAAGGGGATTCCAGGAGTGAATTGAAGTTATCAGCCAACACAGGTACCTGTACCTCCCGTTCCTAGAGAGTTTCTTTTTCCAAAACTATAATAGTGAATAGAAGACTAACCGTTGAGCTTAAGATACTGAGAAAATACTTCTGATAATTGGCATCCAGCTTGCAAAATTGACAACTTTCTTATCTCTTTTTTGAATTTAATATTTTTTTCAGAATGTCCAAGTGTTTCAAGTGTCCATAAATTCCAGGTTTTAATGTTGTTTTAGTAATTAGAAGTTCATAATGGAGACAGAAAACAGGTTTATTATACTGTTTTCGGTGTGTGATTCATACATGACAGGTCACCCATTAAATGCTAAATGAAATTACCATTATACTCATGTGGCAGGATATATTCCTGGCTGATGCAGAATGAAAGGGTGTGATTTAAAGGGCCAGATAAGCAAACTGTGTTTCTACTAGTTTCTTGAAGAGACAGCATATTTTCACTTCGGTCAAAAATATTATGACAGAAAAGAGAAATGAATGTACCTGGAAATAAAACTTGTAAAGATACATAGAAGAAATGGATTCTAAATTTGTGTTATTAAGAAAAAACATTGATTTACTCATGTTAAATGTTTTTCTTTAAAAAAAAAATTACCTACTAATGGCGCTCCCTAGTGGAAGAACCCAGCAATCATGATGTTTCCCATAGGATCACATGCTTTATATTTAATTTCAAATTCTTGGTGCTTTGAAATCTTTTAAAATTAATCTTAAAGCACACATATAAAAATAGGATGGAAGAGGATATATCTACTTTGAGGAAAAAGAATTCCTAACAAAGCAATCAGACTAGGATGGCATTAGCACACCTTTGAAAAGTGAAAGCAGACAGTATTAAACTTTTAAAAGCTTACTTTGAAGGAATGTGGAATTTGTTAATATCACTTTAGTGAGGAAGAAAAGAAGAGACTGTGTTACATTATTTATTCCAGCATCTTTGAAGGCAGCTGCTTTTTTTCTCCTCTCAGCTGATTCGTTTTAGTGTTAATGAGCATTAAGCTCATATATCAAAGAGAGAATAACAAACCTTTAAATGTCAACCCAAAGGGGATCTTTATTTTTCCATTTGCAACTATGAAGCAGCGAGGATAATTTAAGATATGAAAATCTGAAAAATTACCTGAACGTTTATGAAGAGAAAACTGGGAGGCATAAAATTGCGGAGTAGTTTTGAAAGGAAGACTTTTAACTGTGTATTCGGCACACAATAGGGAGGAAAAAAAATACTCCCTTAAGGAAATGACAAGATAGAGACATGCAGTAAAAATTTAGAAATGTGGCCCATTATATTTGTCTCTGAAATGATAAATGTGAACATTTAGGCACTAACTTTAGTACAATGTATAAGGATGGGCTGACTGATTTGGAAAGCAAAATTTCAGTTTCTCGTATGATACTAATTGAGAAAAGAAAATAAATAATGAGCAGTCATTCAGCACTCCGCTAAAGAACTAAATTGTTGCAGTGCAGTTGCTGAGGCTAACAATAGTGGATATGCTGAGTTTAGGGCAGAGTTAAGTATTCCTTTTGTAGACAGCTAGAGCAGGTCTTTCTGAATGAAGGTGTCACAATGTGCTGACTGAAAAGAGGTTTGAATTAGAAAAATCCTTCAAACTGCATGATTCAACAAATCCAATGGAGAGAGAAAACGTTATGATTCAAGAATAGAATACACACCTGGGCATAAAGGAGTTCTTAGGAGTTCTTGCAGCTAAACTAGGCTGGTTCTGAGCATGTAATTTAGGAGAACGTTGGAATGTACTCATATAAATGAGCAGGTTATCTCAGAGAGTTAAAGGCGTGCCTTCTTTCTGCCAGGATCCAGGTTTTGTTATCGCTGCTTCTGTTGTTATTGTGGTTCTTCTTTACCTATCACTCCTATTATTTCTAAATTTGATTACTTTTTTACTTCCTTGATGCTCAGGTTTTCTGTGAGTTTAACTGTGGAACATGAGTTGAGAGTGTACAACTTATTGTGTAACTGTGCAGAGAAGCTATGCAGATCATACTGACACTCAAAGGCAGATGTACATATCTACAGACTATCAGGTCACCTCTGTGACAAGGACTGAAGATCACATGACACCTCTTGCTTAAACCATCTGTCATTGGGACCGATATTCCACTATTAAAGATTCAGTTCTTAAAGACATTTTTAGGTCTTACAGTTACCTCAGTACAGACAAATGCTATAAGAGTGGTGATCTCCTATGTCATAGTGAACTCAGTGTTAGCAAGAATTAATGAACGATTGTTATATTTGCCTTCTCTGGTTGCTAGTCCAGCTTCTCACGTTTACAAACCCCCATTCTCTTAGGCACTCCAAATTCCTTACTCTTGATGACAAGAAAGGATCCAATAGAAAATTCCCTTTAAGCTGTTAGTGATTCTTTTTATGGTTTCTGCCATCCAGAAAAATGTATCTGCAAAGAAGAGAACAGAAGACAGAAAGATGAGATAATGCTTAACCAAACCCATGGAATAACTAACGAAAACCTTTCAAGCAGTTTAGCACTTGCAAGAGAGAGACAATTTGGGATTGTTGGAAGCTCCCCTGATATTTTTCAAATAATTATGTTTCTGTATTCATGAGTATGTTACCAGAAGGTAAGATCAATACTTTATTAAAATTACAGTCACATTTTCATATTAGAATAGATGTTTTTTCTTACAATCTAATGATTTTCTAGGTTGTCCACTTTACTCTCAACCCTCAAAAGCAAGCCAATTTTAGAACACAAACATAAGACGTCTTTGAAGATAAATGTATTCCCCACTCCATACCAAAAGATACAATGCAATCCAAATCCAAATAATAGAATTTTGAATAAGGTTTCTTTTGTATTTCATGTGACCAAACTTTTTTCCTTTAGCCTGGATAAAGGAGGATATGTCATAATGTAAAGAATATTAATGAGAGAAAATTGTAGGAAGATGATATGTGATAAGAACAAGAAAAATAATTTTGTTGAGGAATTATTTGCTATGTTGTTTCAGAGCATAGTAATCTTTTGTTTTCTTTAAAGAATTCTGAACTAGGATGCACCCAGGAAACAGCACACTCAAACTAGATACTCAAGGGGAATTTAATGAAGAAACCACTTATAAAAGAATGAGTGGGACTTATAGGGAAATTGACAAGGGATATTGCAGTACTAAAGGGCTAGCAATAATAGGAACTGTTAGTCAACCCAGACCTGAAGGGGCAAGGAAGAAACCAGAATGAGAAACTTCACAGGCAAGGCTATCTGACAGCTCCACAGTCTTTTTAGAAGATGCAGCAGAATCACAGGGAACTGACAGGAGAGAGCTGGAAAAACAAAAACTTTAGCCAGTCTCTCTCTCTCTTACCATCAAATGATTTCCCATTCCTGTTTCTCTTTGGAAAACCCAATGGGAAGCCAAAATGCAAGGGAGCTTGTGAACATAATCAATACAGATCAGCCCTTTGGAGCAGAGCTTGGTGGGAAAAGGCAGGGAGTAGATCTTGAGGGCCGAATGGAGGATCTATTGTTGCCCGTTGGCATTGAATCAAATTTCATTCAACCCCTTTCAATTTTTATACCTGAATTGTTCATTTTCTTTTCCATATTTGTAGCATTTTGGCTGTCTGCCCATTGGTAGTGTCCCTACAGTATTAGACTATTTCTTTTGTTCTCATTTTATCCTTAACAATTTCACAAGATTTGCATTACCCATCCACCCACTAATATCATCCCATGGTGCCGAGAACAACTACAGTTGCTGCCAGGAGGTCTCCAACTGAGGCAGTATTCTACAGCTATTCCTGAATTCCACAGCTGCTTTAGAGCTTGGGAGGGCCACATTCCACAAGCTGTTAGGAAACAACTAATGTGTTCTCAAATTACTGTTACTGAGATTTTATATGAAGAAGGTAAAGTGGGTTGGTTACTAAGGAACAGGTAAGTAGAAGAAACAGTACTTCAAATTGTGCTTTAGTTTGCACTCCCGTAGTTTGATGCAATAAAAATTAATGTGGGTAGATTCCCCACTTTCTTCTCTCTAGAATCCTGTGATAGTCGAATTTTGCTCACTCTCTCAACTCCTTTAGAGAGAGTGTTTTTAATTGACATGAGAGATGTTGGGTCAAGCTACAGCATACAGTGATGGAGTTGCAGAAGGGTGAAAAAGAAAACAATACTTATATGGGGGCTGGACGTACAGGGAAATTGGGATATTTGTGAAGAGACTGTCTGAAGCATCTGGAATTTAACAGAAATGGACAGGAAAACAAAGGGTATTGCTGAGAACTATGTATTTGGAGCCTTAACATTTTTTATGTAAGCAAATATTTTGAGTTTTTGTTAAAATTCTTATTTGCTGATGACATTTCTTCAAACCAATGTCATTACTTTGAATCAAGACTACATAGATACCAATTTATAAAAGCTACTCTTTTGGAGGTTGTGGAGCATAATTTTACATTTTAGGAATATAGCTGTCTAAGTCATCCCTCTAGACCACAGCTGAGAGAGATTATTTACCCAGATCACTGGAACAATTTTGGAAAGATGAATGAAGGGTATTGGTAGAAAGAGATATTGTGCTTGAATTGATGGTTATTGGAAAAATTAAAATCATGATGATCACACTGATATTAATTACAAAATTTTGAACCAAGCTTATGATAATTAATTAAATTAAGAGTATTGGCTGGGCCTGGTGGCTCACACCTGTAATCTCAGCACTTTGGGAAGCCCAGGTGGGCAGATAGCTTCAGGCCCGAAGTTTGAGACCAGCCTGGGCAATGTGATGAAAGCCTGTCTTTACAAAAAGATACAAAAATTAGCCAGGGATGTATGGTGGTGCATGCCACTTAGGGGCCTGAGGTGGGAGAATCACCTGAGTCCAGGAGGTTGAGGCTGCAGTGAGCCATGATTATGCCACTGCATTCCAGCCTGGGGGGACCAGAATGAGACCTTCCCACCTGCTTGAGGGGCTGGGGCACGAGAATCACTTGAACTAGGGAGGTGGAGGTTACAGTGAACTGAGATCATGCCACTGCACTCCAGCCTAGGAGACAGAGTGAGACTCTGTCTCAAAAAAAATAAAATAAAAATAAAAGATCTACAGAACTCACAAGTTTTCCTCCCATGAACATCTAGCTCCTTAAGAATTTTAAAATTATTTTTAAAAATAATTTTATTTATGGAATTGACAAAATTTGTGTATATGTATTGTGTATACATTGTTTTGATATATATATGAGATATATAAATGTGTGTGTGTATATATGTGTGTGTATATAAACACATGTGTATATATATGTAGATATATACATATATAGATATGTGTGTATACATACCCATATATGTATATATACATATATATACATATGTGTGTATATATATGTATACACACATACACACACACACACACACACACACACACATTGTGAAATGGCTAATTCAAGCTAATGTATACGTTACCTTACATGTTTATTATCTTTTTGTGGTGAGAAGAGTTAAAATCTACTCTGTTAGCAATTTTTAAGAATACAGTATGTACATTGTTATTAACTTTAGTCATAGTGTTGTACAGTAGATCCCTTGAACTTTTTTCTCCTAACTGAAACTGTATCCTTTGGACCAAGATCTCTTCATCCCATCTACCACTCCAGTTCTCTGCTTCTATGAGTTCTAAAAGTCTACATATAAGTGAGGTTATGTGGTCTTTGTCTTTCTGTTTGTAGCTTATTTTACTTAATGTAATGTCCTCCAGGTTTATCCATGTTGTCACAAATGACAGGATTTCCTTCTTTTATAAGGTTGAATAGTATTCCACTGTGTGTGTGTGTGTGTGTGTGTGTGTAGTATATCACATTTTCTTTTTCTATTAATTTGCTGATAAATGCATAGTTTGATTCCTTATCTTGGCTATTATGAATAAGACTTCAATGAACATGGAAGTACAGATATTTCCTTGACATATCAATTTCTCATTCTTTGGATATGAACCCAGCAATGGTATTCCTGGATCATATGGCAGTTATGTTATACTTTTAGTTTATTGAGCCATTTCTATACTGTTTTTCATAATGGCTGTACTAATTTACATTCCCACCAACAATGTGCAGCAGCTCTCTTTTCTCCCCATCCTCATCAACATGTTATCTTTTGCTATTTTGATAATAACCATTCTAACAGGTGTGAGGTTTTAACAGGTGTGAACTCACTGTGGTTTTAATTTGTATTTCCTTGTGATACTGAATATTTTTTCACATACTTGCTAACAATTTGTATGTCTTCTTTTGAGATATGTCTATACAGATTCTTTGTCTATTTTTAAATCAGGGTTTTGTTTTTGTTTTTTACTATTGTTTTGATTTCCTTATATATTTTAGATATTAAGCCCTTATCAGATATATGGTTTGCAAATATTATTTTCACATTGCATCAGTTTTCTCTTCACTCTGTTGATTGTTTCACATTCCGTAAGTTGTCTCTCCACTCTGTTGATTGGCTGTGCAGACGCTTTTTAGTTTTATGTAATCCCATTTGTCTATTTTTGCTTTTGAGTTCATAGGCAGAAAAGTCATCACCCAGACCAACATCATGGAAATTTCCCCCCGTGTATTCTTCTAGTAGTTTTACATCTTCACGTCTTACAGCTGATACTTTAATTCATTTTGAGTTGATTTTTTTTATATGGTATGAGGTTATTCTGCTTCCTCTAAAGATATTCAGTTGTTCCAACACCATTTATTGAAGAGCTTATCCTTTTTTAGATGTAGATGTGTGTTCTTGGTTCCTTTGCAGAAAGTCAACTGACTGTAAATGCATGAATTTATTTCTGGGCTGTCTATTCTGTTTCATTGGTTTGTGTGTCTTTTTAAAAATGCCAATACCGTGTTTTTTTAATTACCATGGCTTTGTAGTATATTTTGAAGTCAGGTAGTACGATGCCTCCAGCTTTGTTCTTGCTGAAGATTGCTTTGGTCATTTGGTGTTATTCATAGTTCCATACAAATTTTATGATTGTTTTATCTATTTCTGAAAAATGTCATTGGAATTTTGATAGGGATTGCATTGAATCTGTAATCTTCTTTGAGTAATATTGCCATTTTTACAATATTAATTCTGGCAATTAATGAACACAGGATATCTTTCCACTTATTTGCATTTTCTTCCATTTTTTTTTTCATCAATGTTTTATATTTTTTAGTGTACAGATCTTTTACCTCCTTGGTGAAATTTACTCATAAGTATATTATTATTATTTAGTAGCTATTATAAATGAGACCATTTCCCTGATTTCTTTTTTTGGAAAGTTTATTGTTAGTGTAGAGAAACACTACTTATTTTTGTACGTTGATTTTTGTATCCTGCCACTTTATTAAACATGTTGAATGTATTCATTCTTTCTAACAGTTTTTGGATGGAGTATTTATGGTTTTCTATGTATAAGGTCATACTGTCTGCAAACAGACAGTTAAGTTATTTTGCAATTTAGATGCCTTTTCTTTCTTTTTTCTTGCCTTTTTTCTGTGGCTAGAATTTCTTGTACTATGTTGAATAGAAGTGGTAAGAGTGGGCATCCTTGCCTTGGTCCTGATCTTGGAGGAAAAAGCTTTTAACTTTTCACAGTTGATAATGATGTTAGCTATGGGTTTGTCATATATGGCCTTTATTGTGTTGAGGTACATTCTTTTTATACTTACTTTATGGAGAGGTTTTATCATGAAAAGATATTGAATTTTGCCAAGATTTTTTTTTTGGCAAAGGTGGGGATAGATAGAGGAATTCATGGCCTCTTTCTAATACCCTTGAGAGTAGATACCCCAAGAAATCTGCTGCTGTTGTAGGAATTGTGATCAAGACATTTTGGAAATTGCATATATAGGCCAGAATCTTCAGACATTTGGGGGTAAATACAATGCTAGAAGCCATTTCAGAAGCCACTATTTTCAGAAGAACCTGCCAAATCCAACATGAATTTTGTGTGGATTCCAGTTGCAGATTGGGGTCCCTGGGCATGCATTGGGGTGGTAGGGTGGTGGGGGCACTGTCCATATGATTGATAAGGTAGACTGGACCATTACTCATAATCAGATGCCACCACTATTAGTAAATGTCTGTGAGCAAGAGAACACTGTTCTATTTTTGAGTCCAGAACAGAAGAATTACTATGGCACACCATTTGCCAAGGGACAACAGAAAGGGAAGTAGATGGTCAAAAATACCTGTCAGCTTCACATGAGGGCAATTTTTAGAAATTAGTAAGGATTGGATGCTGCTTCTCTGCTGAGCCTGCAAATTTCACCTATAAATGAACTTAAATGGGTTGAAGCAAAAAAGAAACAAAATTGATTGACCAACAAGGAACAGGATAAAATTTAAGAATCACATCATTTACAGTTTTGGAAAGGTATAATTTCGGGGGGGTAATTTAAATTTTTACTTTGATTCAGACATTCAAAAATATATTTGTTAGGCAGTAGCTAGGAATAGTAGGAGAGTAAAGACCAACCCAGAACTGGTTCTCAAGGAACCCAACTTGTAGGTGCTTGGTGTATTGTGGTATCTTGTGGTTTTCCAACTGTCCATCCTCATCAGTATTCTGTGATGGGCCATATGGGTTCTGGGTTCATAGAAATTATGGTAGAAACAGAAAGAGAAACAAAATTTGTCTTTGGTAACATCAGTGTCATTGTTTTACACAGGCCTCCTAGGTTTGGGAGTATCTGTCATCAAACCCCTTCAGATTTACCCATTTACCTACCTTGTATTCTGCTCCCTTTTTCTGATCTTAAAATCTACACACTGTGCTATTGGAGGTGGTTTCATAACTTCTCAGGGTTTCCAAGTTTTTTATTTGTAAATTAATGATATCAATCTCTGAACTGTAATTCATTGTGTTGCTAATAAAGATCAAATGAGATTATAAATGGGAAGACATTTTGGAAAGTGTACAAGGCTGTACAAATTTAACAGAAACAGAATGGTTTACAACTCTGGTTGTAAACCTTGACTAGACCTCACAGTTTGGAGAACTTTCCAAAGTACCACTCCCTGGGTCCCTCCCTCAGAGATTCTGATCCAGTTGATCTGGGGTCCTAGAATCAGAATATTTTAGGAGTAATTCTGTTTTACAGGCAGTGTTGAGCATCTGTTTACCCCTTAGAGAGTTCATTACTTCCCCATGACAGGTTTTATTTTTTTAATTTTACATTTTAGGTTTCATAATGAATTATAATAGTAGGGACTCTATCTCCTTTTAATGGAATTTTAGCCACCAGAAAAATGTTTGCTAAAACATCTTCATTGGACTTTTGATACTTCTCACAGCTTTTGCTGTGTTCTCCCACCCAGGAGGGCAAACACTGGAATGGTCACAGAGTTCATAACCAGAAAAGGAGCAGAGCACCCAGCCAGGCATGTGGCATGAAAGGCTGATGCTGGGTATTTTAAGCCTCAGGATTGTAAACAGAAGTTTAATCTGTTGACTGGGGATTTCTTCATGAACCACATGCCTTTTGAATACTCTGGTAACTCACTTCCCTCCAGAAGTCCCCTTCTCCGTGTTGCCCATTCTCCCCAGCAAACACTGCCAGGTTGTTCCCTGCTTCCTTGTATGTATGAAGATAAAAGACTAAAAAATTGGGGGGAGATTTTATTATTGCTGTCATGAACAGCTACATGTTGAAAAAAGGTGAACTGACTTCAGCTGATTTTTTTTTCTGTCAGAATGTATTTAGTGTGAATTACTCATGTGCGATACAAAATTTGATAGGTTGATATATAGCCAGCTACACATAGATGAAAATTTAGAATTCAGTTTTAAATCATGTGACAATTGGCATTGAATTTCCAGTTATTTTTGCTAAACATCTGTGTAATTTATTTACTAGGATACATTCATATTTACAGTTTTCTTTCATAAAAACAATTCTAAAATGATTGGCTATCTGCTTGTTTACCCAATGCTAAAGGCAAGTCTGAAAATTTGCAACTGCATTTAAAGCCATTGTTCTAATCACTACCAGGCATTCCTATATCCTATATTGTGACTTCTGTGTTATTAAAAAAATAATAATATAATAATTCTTTTGAAAAGTAGAAATAGGAACCATTAAGCATTAGAGATCATGCTTTCTTTATTTTCTCGCTCTCTGTGTGTGTGTGTGTGTTTTCTTTTTGAGATGGAGTCTCACCCTGTTACTCAGGCTGGAGTGCAGTGGTGTGATGTCCACCTCCTGGTTCAAGGGATTCTCCTGCCTCAGCCTCCCCAGTAGCTGGGATTACAGGCACACACCACCATGCTCGGCTAATTTTTGTGTAATTTATTAGAGATGAGGTTTCGCCATGTTGGCCAGGCTGATCTTGTACTCCTGGCATAAAGTGGTCCACCCAACTCGGCCTCCCAAAGTGCTGAAATTACAGGCATGAACCAATGCACCCAGCTCATGCTTTATTCGCTTAGAAAGTCATAGAAAGGTATTTTTTTTCTATATATCCATGACATTGATTGTACCTTGGAGAACTTTCATTTTTTGGCATTCATGTATGTCTTGATTTAAAACAGTCTGAAACATAAAGCATCAATTAATCTAATAAACCCAGAACAAGTATTTGCATTATGAAAATGGTTCATCACAGAGGTATTTGAGGTATTTAAAAGTTAGCTCTGAAATTGTTAAGCCCATACATTGCCATTGACATGGTAAATTGAAACTAGTGATTTATTTGTGGGAAATTATCTTAGATTTTTTTGAAGAAAACATTACAAATATGTACACAAAGTTGCTCATCATTGTATTATGTAGGCTTTGAAAAAAAAAATTAAAATGGCCTAAATACCTAACAATCGTGCAATAGTAAGTAAGTAGCATTAAATTTATTTGATGAAGAATTATAACGTTTTAAAAATGAATATTTAAAAATATTATAAATTTTACACTTTAAAATAAGAATCTAAAGTTTGTGTTATGTGTATTTAATCACGATAAAATAATCATAAAATATGGAAGCAATATTTATTAGCATATATTGCAGTATAAATTGTGGCTATGCTACAGTTTATATTGAAATTATAGGACATATGTACACAGATGGAAAAAGACAAAAGAAATTAAAAAATCAAAACTGTATTATTTAAAGTGGTGATATCATAGATTTTTTTCTATTTAATATTTTTAACATTATTTTACATCAGAACAAGCTTTACCACTTTGAAAATGTAATTAAAGATACTGACTCTATATATAAAAAATCAGGGACCTTCTCAAATTGTTATCCATATCAGGCCTATCATCTATTTAGGTATATAAAGAACTCAGTAAGTTACTTTACTTTTCATAGTTCATATTTCATGCAAGATGGTGCTGAACATAAGCAGACTTACAGATATGAACAAGAAAAAACACTAGATATATTAGTATTTGTGTGGGCAAGAGACAGAGGTAGTTATTCAATATCCCATTTGAAAAACAAGACAAAAATGATCAGAAAAAAATGCTGCGGATCAAACTGATGAAAACTTGGGGGCTGTTTTTATTTTCTGTGGACAGTAATGCCTCATTATAACAGTGGTGAGTACTGACGAGTTCTTAATAAAACCTAGACTTATCTTTTAAGCACTCAAGCTAAAAAGCAAATAAACATTAAAAAATATTTTGAAGGGAATCCTTCTGAAATGTATTATACACTTTCCTGCTTTTCTAAATGGTTACCGCAGAATTTGACCTTTTCCATTTGACTTACATTTATGGCCTGCATTGCTGAGCTGGTAGCATGCTTCAGTTTGTGTGGTTCTTCTATCTCTTCCTTTGCTACAAAATGTCACTTTTTAAACAAATGACACAAGTCTGTATTGACAGAACCGTCTTCTACTTCCATTTGAATTTCCTATGTCCAGTTTTCTCAGATCAGGTAAACTCTGTAGCAAGCTTTCTTGAGCTTTGTGTGTTATATGATTAATAATGTAAATCATGTGGCTCCTCTGGGGAGTAAAGAGCTTGAGGTTTTTGGAAAGGTCTTTTGATAACCTAGAGGTCTTGTTCTAAATTGTGAATGTGCAACTGTATTCTGAATTACCAAGCTTGCAGATGCCTGACTCTCAGATAAGTGTTGAGTCACAGAACTAATGTTATATTAGAAGCAGAGGGAAATGCTGGTGCACAAATTATGTTTTGTTAATGTATGATATGTTTGCTCTTTATATTATGAGAGAGGATGAAAGAATCATGAGTAGACTGCAATGGAAGAAATAATCCAAAAAGGACATCAGGAATTAGAATACATTTAAATAGGCAGAAAATGGTACATAGAAAACTGAAATGCAGAAGAGAAAGAGAAAAAAATCTTTTTTAGATTAGATTTTTATATTATTTAATATGTTTGAGGCTTTGTCCTTAGCAATTGAATGTGGGTTTTTCTGAATGTCCAGCAATCCAACTGAAGGAAAGAATTAGGAGATTACATAGTTTCCAAAACATGAGAGGCAGAGGCTAGAAAATGATATTGTCTTTAAATAAAACTGACACTTTAAATGTTGGTATTCTGAAGCTAGTATGAGAGATAACATGGAAAACATGTGTAAACTCAAAATATAACAACCTCACTCCCTCTGGGAAAAATAAACCCCCAAAACCAAAACCTCTCCTGCTTCTAAGTTTCTGAGTAGGAAGTTGAACTAAGAGGCACACAAGTGTACCCTTTAGTGAAGAGACATAAGGCAGCATTGATGTAAGACTTCAGAGATCTGGACTCCCAGAATTACCTTTCTATTACATGAACAAGTCCTGACCTCCTCTCTAGACCTTTGTAAAATATCATTTGTAAAATGAATAATTGGAATAGAACATTGCTAGGTTCCTTTTAGAGCTTAAATACAATGTTATCATCTTTCACTTTTCCCTAACTTTGGAAGAAGTTTATCAATATCTTCTTGAAGCACTTTTTTTTTCTAACCTCCGTGATACATCACTCTCCTAGATTTCCAAAATTCCTTCTTTTTAGCTTTGTCAACACTTTCTGTTCTGCCAACCTTCAAATATTAATTAGAGTTCATAAGTTTCATCTTCAAGACCTCTTTTCTTAGACGCTCTAAAATCCTAGGTAAACTTATTCATTCTCATTTTTTGATTTTTTTTAAAGTTAAAATTTAGCATAATAAAGAAATTGCATATAGTATAATAAAGAAATTGCATATAGTATAGTAAAATCAGAGAATAATTATAAAGCATACACCTAGGTAAATACCTAGGCAGTAAAACAGTTCTGTGACTCAAAACTTATCTGAAAGCCAGATTTCTGAAAGCTCAACCATTTAGAATATAGTTGTACATTCAGAATTTAGAACATGGCCTCTAGGCTATCAAAGAAACTTTCCAAAAGCCTTAGTCAAAACACTGGCAGTATAAAACATGGTCTGTGCTCATAAGCCCTTGAGATTTTTGGGATCATTTGTTTTTGCAGCAAATCTAATATATCCTCTTCTAAAATTTTTACTTTAAAAACCTATTAAGTTTTATGACTGTCTTGATTATCACGTTCTTCTTGGCTTTAATGAAAACTATCTTATAATTTACCAGGAATTCATATTTGAATATTTGAAAAGCATTTGTTTAAAAAATCGTGCATGGATGTTACATTTTATTACATAGTCTTTGTTCATTTGTTATCCTATTCTCTGTTAATGTAGTAAATTACATTGATTTTTTTTGAATGTTGAACCAACCATACATATAAGCTTAACTTGATCATGATAACTTGTTCTTTTTTAATATTTCTGAATTCAGATTATTAATACAGCTGACCCTTAAACAATATGGGTATGAACTGCCTGGGTCCACTTACATGCAGACTTTTCCCCATATTTTGCTACCCCTGAGACAGCAAGACCAACCACTCTTCTTCCTCCTCCTTTTTGGCCTACTCAAGGAGAAGATGAAGACCTTTATAATACACTTCCACTTAATGAAAAATAAATATATTTTCTCTTCCTTATGATTTTCTTAATAACATTTTATTTTCTCTAGCTCACTTTATTGTAAGAATACAGAGTATAATACATTAACATGCAAAACATGTGTTAATTGACTATTCATGTTCTCAGTAAGGGTTCTAGTCAATAGTAGGCTGTTAGAAATACAGCCTACTGCTATATTGACTCTCAGGTTTTCTGGGAGTCAGAAGTTAAAAATGGATTTTGAACTGCATGGGGGTACAGTTCTCCTAATCTCTGCATTGTCCAAGGGTCAGCTATACTTAAGAATTTTGTGCTACAAAAAAATCAACAAGGCAAGAATGGCTACATCTCTGTGGCAGCTCTGATCCACTTAACATCTTATTCTGGCACCCAGGCAGAAGGAGCAGTTCCTATCTGGAACATTACATTGTTTGGCAGAAGAGTGCTGGAAGAAACTTGTGATGCCTTTTAAAGCATCTGCTTAGATGTATTTAAATGTGTTCATTAAATTCATCCATATATCATTGGCCCAAACAAGCCCATACATAAGAAACAAGACCATATTTTCAGGTAGTAAAATTATGACATAATGCAAATTAAAATAATATAATTTTAAGAGTAAATATAAGGAAAAGGATCATAAACAATACATATAATCTTAGAAGTTTATATATAGTGCAAGTTCTGGTAATAAATAGGAACAATTTATATTTTAATTCAAAGAAGCAAAAATTCAAGATTTTAGTGTGTTGGAATCAAGATTTGGAGAAGTAGGATTCATACTTGGAAGGTGTAAATGGAAGAGTATATTTTAATCAAAACAAGTATCCAAATATGAAGATACCCACATTAGAACTGCATATTAAGAAAGTATATCAGATATCTATTGGTACATAACAAATTATTTGGAAACGTAACAGCTTAAAACAACAAACATTTTTATCCTGACCAGATTCCAGGTCAGGAATATGGGAGCAGTTTAGCTGAGTGGATTTGGCTCAGGGTCTCTCCTGATGTAATAAAAGTGTTGGCAGAGTTGCAGCTATTTCACATTTGACTTGGGGAGTATGCATGACCATACCTCCCTCACTTGGCTGTTGGCTGGCCTCAGATGATCTGCTCGAGACTCACTCATAGCTCCTTCCACAGGGCTGCCTCGTAGCCTGCAGCTGGTTTCCCCCAGAGCAAGTGGTCCAGGAGAGAATGAGACTGCACTCAAGAAGGACGCTATGGTCTTTTCACAATCTAATTTCAGAAGAGGCATCCCCAGCATTTCTGCCATACACTATTCTTTAGAAACAAAGTATTCAGTCCAGCCTGCAGGCAGGGGAAGAATGTGACTACCAGGAGGTGAGGAGCATTGGTGGCTATTTCAGAAGCAGCGTGCCACAAGAAGTATATACGTTTTTATGAAGATCCATAACTCTGCAAGCGGATAAGGTAAGATGATGAATGACAATTACTTGATAAAAGATGACTCTCACTTTTTGTTTTATACATGTGTATCATTTAAATTTTTCAAAATAATGATATTGTTCTGTTACTAAAGAACAAAAGTAAATACAAATAATGTAAATTGCCAAAGTGATTTTTAAGATCTTCTGCCATGGTGTCTGAATATTCAGGTTTATGTCATTATTAATCTATCACTATAGGGCTTGATAAGAATGTGAAAGAGCTGGCCTTGGCCCAAGATCCTGACTTTCTATGTGACAGTCCTGATGAATTTGTCCTGAAGAGGGATTGTGATTATTCTGAGAATAATGTAGATAGGGCTACAGGTTCGCTCTGTGAAGTTGAATTAAGGCTTCCATGTCATGGGAGATGCTTCCATTAGGTGAAAACTTGACAAAAAATTATCCTGATGGTAGAGTTTTTTTTCAAACATAGAAACTTATAAGGATAGAAATTTGGGAGATTTTGGTTGAAAGTGAAAGAAAATCCAAATACAGTTGAGTTTTACACAAGAGAAATATGTTGGCTCAAAAAAAACTTCACAGGCTGAACTAGATTCAGGAGCTGTTTGATTCATAGTTCCACAGTATCATCAGGGTTCTGATTCTGTATCTTAATAGGTTTTTCAACTGTGCACTCCTCTGTGTGTTGATTATTCTTCGTGTTTGCAAAAGTGGCAGCATCAAAACTAGAAATTCCAAGATTCATGTCCTTACATCAGCAAATTCAACAAAAAGAAATAAAGTGTTTTCATACATTAACAGTAAAAAATATTGTTTGCTCTGACTGTCCTAGGCCATGTGTCTATTTCTGATTGGATCATTGCGCTGAGGTGATGGTACATTCAAACTGGCTTTAGCTCGTCAGAGTTCATAAAGCTGACTTAAGAGGTCAATTTAAAGGGGGTGAATTTTATCCCAAATCTAAGGCTGAGATGGGGTAAATGAGTAATATTACAAAAGAAATTTAGAGTAATGTTACCAGAGAATATGAGAACTTGATATTGGGCTTCAAATAAAAAAACATTATTACTATACAGGAATACAGTAATTCTCCACACTAATCAGAATGGCTGTTATAAAAAAGTCAAAAAATAACAGGTGCTGGCCAGGTTGCAGAGAAAAAGGAATGCTTATACACTGTTGGTGGGAGTGTAAATTAGTGCATTCATTGTGGAAAACAGTGTAGCAATTCCTCAAAGACCTAAAATCAAAACTACCATTCAACCCAGAAATTTCATTACTGGGTATGTACTCAAAGGAATATAAATTATTCTATCACATATGATTATGATATGCAATGAACATTAGTTTTATTGCAGTACTATTCACAATAGCAAAGACATGGAATCAACCTAAATGTCCATCAACGATAGCATGGATAAAGAAAATGTAGTACATATATACCATGGAATACTCTGCAGCCATAAAAAAGAATGAGATCATGTCCTTTGCAGGGATATGGATGGAGCTGGAGGCTACTATCCTTAGCAAACTAACACAGGAACAGAAAACCAATACTGCATGTTCTCACTTATAAAGGGGAACTAAATGATGAGAACAATGAAAATATAAAGGGGAACATGAGACACTGGGGCCTATCAGAGTGTAAGGGGTGGGAGAAGGGAAGAGGATCAGGAAAAATAACTAATGGGTACTAGGCTTAATACCTGGGCAATGAAGTAATCTATACAACAAACACTTATGACACAAGTTGAACTATATAACAAATCTGCACATATACCTCTGAACTTAAAAGTTAAAAAATTTTATTTTAAAGGATTATTTTTGCTTAAATTTTATAACTTGATAGCTTAATTCAAGCAAAAGTAAATAGAAACATTAACACTTATGTAAAAATTACATAGGCATTTAGTACTTGAAAGATATGAACTTTGAGGCTTAAAATGTTTGTTTCACTATTTCCAAGAATATTTTTATTTTTCCTTTTTTTTTTTTAACATTTCCTTAAGGGTTATGACTATTTCTCCAATTTTTCCAGTTATACCCTCTTCTGCGTGTTGACTCTTCTTAGCTTGGCTTCTCTTGTAGAGGCAAAACAATTATAAAAGTGGATAAAATAAAGAAAGCAACTGATTGTCTCAGTGGACACCTGACAAAACAGGGAAGTGAGTTTCATATTTGCACTGGATTTCTGACTAGGAACACTTTCCAAACTGCAGTACAAGGGAGCAGATCCTAAAAAGAAAGCAGCATTATCACTAGAGGAAGGAAAGAAATCAAGTTTTGGAGGTATAATTTGTGAGCCAAAGTCTCAAAGGGGAGACGGTTACATAAAGAAGGAACTCCAGAAATATACATAGGGATCCCCTTGAGTTTTTGTTTGGATATTCAACTCATGGATCCTCCATAGTTGTTTTCTTCCTGGCCCCTCACCTTTTCCCTGGCAGAAAACAACTTTGGGAAAGTTGTGAGCCAAATGGAGTGCAAACAAATAGGCTAATCAAAGCTTGGGGAGAGAGAGTAGAAATAAGATGCTTTGTGAGTAACGCTTTGAAAATCTCCAACATATTCCTGAGAACCTAGAAGACCATGAGCAGGGCTCTGTGCAGGCTCAGGAAAGACCTGAGAAGTCTCTATACTTTCACCACTGTTTGACATTCCAGATCTGCAGAAGCAGGAAGTGAAAGCTAAGACAGGGCTGTAAACTGCCTGGCTAAGTAGTGAAGGCATGTCCAACATATGCACAGAGCCCTTTTGAAAACACTGGGAGATATTTCGGTTCCAGGCACTTGGTCCCAGGAAATCTCTGTCCAAGCTTTATTTAACCACAAAGCTAACATGATAGAGACTTCAAAGACCACACTGACAAAGGATACATGCTTCATAAAATTTGTATAGAAAGTCTCTGAGCAAAACTAACTACAACAAACAGCCACAGCAAACTCTGGGGAGGGGAGACCATCTGACTTCCTGAGTTGTCATAATATCAAAAATGTCAAGGTTTCAACAAAAACTTATGAGGCATGCAAAGAAACAAAAATTATGGCCCATACACAGGAAAAAAGCAATCAATTGAAACTGTCACTGGGGAAAAGCAGACATTTAACTTATTAGGAAAAGGCTTTAAATCAGTTGTTTTAAACATTCTGAAATGACTAAGGGGAACTGCTATGGTTTAAATGTGTGTCCCCTCTAAAATCCATGCTGAAACTTAATCCTCATTGTGGTGATCTTAAGAGATGCGGCGTTTGGGAAGTGATTAAGTCATGAGGGCTCCACCATCATGAGTGGGATTACCACCTTCTAGAAGGGCTGGAGGTTGAAGGGAGTGCTCTCTTGCCCTTCCATCCATATTGCCATATGAGGGCACAATTTTTCATCTCCTCTTAAGGATGCAGCAACAAGGCACCATCTTGGAAGCAGAGAGCTGCCCTCACAAGACACCAATCCTTTTGGCAGTTAGATTTTAGATTTCCCAGCCTCCAGAACGATAAGAAGTAAATTTGTGTTTATAAATTACTCAGTCTCAGGTATTCGATTATAGCAGCACTAATGAACTAATAAAATATGAGAACAATGTCTCACCAAATAGATAATATTAATAAAAATATAGACATTATAAAAATAGAACTAAAAGGAAATTCTGTAGTTCAAAAGTATACTAAAATAACCTGATAATTTCACTAGAAGATCTAAACAGCATATTTGAAGAGGCATAAAAAGAATCAGTGAACTTGAAGATAAATCTGTTGAGATTATCCAGTCAGAGGACAGATTAAAAATGAAAAAATATGAACAGAGTTTAAGAGACCTATAGAACACAATCAAACATACCATACTATGCATATTGAGAGTTTTAGAAGAAGAGACAGATAAAGAGGCCATTTTCAATAATGAGTAACAATTAGACATTAGATCAGCAAAGAAGTAGGTGATTTGAGCAACACTATAAAGGAACTAGACCAAAAAGACATCTATAGAACATTCCATCCAATTACAGTGGAATATACATTTTTCTCAGTTATATATGGAGCATTCTTCAAAAATACCACGTTAGGCCACAAAACAAGCTCAATGAATTTAAAAGCACTGAAATAATACAGAGTATATTTTCCAATAATAATGGAATAAAATTCGAAGTCAAAACAGAAGGAAATTTTAAAATTTCAAAAATATGTGGAAATTAAACAATATACTGTTAACCAATGGGAAAAGAAGAAACCACAAGGGAAATAGATAATACTTTGAGATAAAATAAAAATACAACACACTCAAACCTGTGAAAAGCAACAAAAGAAGTGCTCAGAGGGAAATTTATATCTGTAAATGTCTACATTGAAAAAGTCTTGTCAGTAACCTCAACTTCCACTTTAAGTAACTTGAAACAAAGGGAAAATGAATCCCAAAGCAAATGGAAGGAAAATAATACTAAAGATTAAGTAAATGAAATAGAGATGAGAAAAACAATAGAATCAATAGCAACAAACTTGGTTAAAGTAATATATTTCTTTTACTTAAAATATAAAGACACAGTTAATTAAAATTAAAAATATATGCTTTAGAAGTACTAATCATAAGAAAAGTAGAGTGAATATATTAATATCAGGCAAATAGATTTCAAGAAAAGGATTATTAGAAAAGGGAGATTTTCTACTTATAAATGGTTAATTTATTAAGAAAACATAACAACCTCTCTTTGTTCATGCAGACTATTATAGCAAAATATGATAGATGTGGCGGCTTATTTATTTCTCACCCTTCTGGAAGCTGAGGCATTATCCATGATCAAGGCACTGGTAGACTTGGTGCCTGGCAAGGACCTGCTTTCTGGTTAAGAGATGGTGACTTTTCTTTGTGTTCACACATGGTAGAAGAGACAAGGCAGCTCTCTGGGGCTTCTTTTATAAAGACGCTAATTACCTCCCAGAAGCCACACTTTCTAATATCATCACCTGGGTGAGTAGGTTTAATACATACCAATTTTGGGAAAACATAAACATTTAGACCATAGCACAGTCCTAAATAAGAAATTAACCAAATAACAAGGTTCAAAATATATAAAGCAACAGTTTACAGAACTAAAAAGAGAAATAGGCAAATTTATACATATAAAGATTTTAGCCATCATTCCATTATTAATACAACAAGTGGTTTGATGCCTCCATTCCCATCACCTATATCTGGCATTTCTCCCCATGTTATCCCTCCCCAACTCCCTACCCCCCACTGTCCCTCCCCTAGTCCCCCCTAACAGACCTCAGTGTGTGATGCTCCCCTCCCTGTATCCATGTGTTCTCATTGTTCAACACCTGCCTATGAGTGAGAACATGCGGTGTTTGCTTGCTATGTATATACCTATGCAACAATCCTGCATGTTCTTCACATGTACCCCAGAACATAAAGTGCAATAAAATATATATTTTAAAAAATTTAAAAAATAAAAATTTTTTTTCAAAGACAATAAAAAATACAATAAGTAAGCAAACAAAAAAGCAAAATCAAAGTCTAGGGAAGATGAACAACTATCAACTGGGTTGGTATAATTGACATTCATGGAACACTAAACCTCAACATAGCAGAATATACTTTCTCCTTAAGTGCACACTAAGTAGTCATTAAGATCGGTCACAAAACAAGTCTCAACAAATCCAAATAATTAAAAATAGAGTTTATAAAAACGTTAAACTTCTTATTAATATTGAAATAAATAGACAAGCTACATACTGGGAAGAAATAATTGCACTATTTATATCTTACTAAGAACATGTGTCTAGACAATGTAATGCACTCCTAAAATGCAGTAATAAGAAAAAGAACCCAATTTTTAAAAAGTCAAAAAATCTGAATAGACCCTTCATAAAGGATGGACAGTAATCACATGAAAAAGAGCTCACCATCATTAGTAATCAGGGATATGCAAATGAGATAGCCCATAGAGGGGTATAAAACTAAAAAGACTGACAATCCCAAGCGTTGATGAGGATGTGAAGCAATCAGAACTCTCATGCATTGTTAACAGGAATATAAAATGGTATAAACCACTTTTTAAAATCTCTGGAAATGTCTTATAAAATTAAACTCCCACCCCCTACTCTGACCCAACCCTCCTACTCCCAATTATCCAACAGAAATGAAAAAAAAGCCTAAAAACACTTGTACAAAATGCTCACAGCAGTTCTATTCATAAAATCCCCAAGCTAGAAACAATCCAAATACCCACCAACAGAAGGATGAATAAACATGAGATACTGCTCAGTGTAAAGAAGAACAAAGTAATAATCCTGAAGGTGCCTGCACAGGTAGGGGTAAAGTCTAGGTGGCATGGTAGAGATTGACTTTGTAGGGGGTCAAGAAAACTTCTGGAGTGAATATTCTGTATCTTAATAGCTTTGTAGGTTATATGGGTATGTGCATTTGTCAAAATTAATTGAACTGCACTTTGAAAATCTCTGCATATCACCATAAATAATAAAAAGAGAAATCTGGCCAGGCGCAGTGGCTCACACCTGTAATCCCAGCATTTTGGGAGGCCGAGGCGGGCAGATCACAAAGTCAAGAATTTAAGACCAGCCTGACCAATACGGTGAAACCTTGTCTCTACTAAATACAAAAATTAGCTGGGCATGGTGGTGTGTGCCTGTAATCCCAGCTATTCAGGGAAGCTGAGGCAAAAGAATTGCTTGAACTCAGGAGGGGGAGATTGCAGTGAGCGGAAATCGCATCACTGCACTCCAGCTTATGCGACAGAGCTAGACATCATCTCAAAAAAAAAAAAAAAAAAAAAAAAGAAATTCTTCTTGGAACAAGGTAGGTACAAATAAATGGAAACTTCTCTTTTTTTTGCCTCCCTAAATACAATTTTATTTCTCTCACTTTTAAGGTTAAACCAGAGACAAAATGAAAAATTAAAAACTCTTGATAAGGGAAAATAGTAATATTAAGCAAGTTGGAGAGAATACCTTAGAAATTCAACCATAACATGGTGTTGTTTTGAATTTCTATAGTTTTCTGCTGCAGTGATGGAAGTTAGAGTTTATTCAATACACTTCATGTTTGAAAAATACATGATTATTGAAGAGACACTTTATCATTCCCTAACACCTGCAGAGGCTCATAACCCACTCCATTTGTATCTTTAAAGTTCTTGGTGGATAAGCAGAAATGAGGAATATTTAAAAGTTCTTTGACTTCTCACCTGCTGACTCTAAGTGGAAGGAGAATCTTTAATCAAATAAACTGTACTTCTTTGGGAATAATATTTTATATATTTTTTTGCTAATGTTGAGGTGTTTTTCTATTCTTTTAAATGAATGCTGACATTCTGAATTGATCTTGAATATTCCATGAGAAATTAATTATTGATAAAACATTTCTTATTAAAGTCTAAGCTTTCCATTCTGGCAAGATAATTTCTTGGTGGAGACTGCCTGCTGCCTTTCCCAAACTGATACCAGGCAGTTACTCCCCTTTTTAAAACTTTCAGTAAAGTGCAAATAAAGCCACTTTGGTATTTTCAATACAACTGAGATAGCATATATTTTGCAAAAAGATTGTATTAATAGTTACCTAACATCAGAGAAAAAAATTAGAATACAAGATATGAAAATAGGCAATGACATCCTATTATTACTAGTTTTTCCCTACATTTTGTCTTATGGGAAAGAGAATTTTTTTTTTCACCAAATACCTTGCAGATTTTTTTCTAGCATTATCTCTAAGTATGTACTTCTCAATCCCTGATTGACAAATTTGTGACGATCAGTGACGCAGTGAAATCAGAAAAACCTGCTGTGAATTATGGCCGTGCTATGTTATCACAAACCTAAAAATAAAAGCCAAAACTATAAGATTTCTAAAAGAAAATATGTGCTAATATCTTTGCAACCTAGGGTAGGCAAAGATGTATTAGGAGAGGTTTTGTTTTTTGTTTTTTCCTTGTAAAACCTAGACACGGAAGACATTTGCTTTCATCTCCCATTCTGGATGTAAACATGCCTTCTGATACAAAGAATCACTGTTTTTGCTTGGAAATTCAGCTCCTCTCCACTCTTAGTGATGTGATTGGCACGGAGCCCCGCTCACAAGGACTGGTGGTGGACATGTGAAAGAGATCTAAGCCAATCAAGGTGTCCCATTCCTCTGTCCATCTTGATTTGTTCCGGAATGGGTGGATGACCTGAGCCAAGCCAATCAGAGTAGATCTCTCTTTAGTAGAAATTCCAGAACAAGAGGCATTATATAAAGACACTACCTCTTTTTAATTGAGTTTGACTGGGTTTGCAAGTCCTGTAAACTCTGACATTTTGCAATCATGAGGAAAGAGCCCTTTGATTACAGATGCAGCGTAGAGGAAGTGGAGCTAAGAGACAGAATGAATGAAATTAGATATGGATGACGTTGTTTTAGCCTTTGTTTCCAGCTGGACCTGATGTCAGATGTACCCTTGGACTATTCAGTGGCTGGAAACAATGTATTCTACTTTTTGTTTGAGGCTACATTGAATTGGATTTTTCTATGCAACTGAAAGTATCTGCACTAATATTATCTATGACACAGAATTAGTAAGATGTACTCTTGTAAGAATATCTGGAATTCATTTTGTGATATGGCTATGTAGTAAAATGGGGGAAAGTTAGTATTTTAATCCTCTATCACTTATTGGCTGTGTTATCTTTTATTTTTAATTTTATTTATCAAGCATGTATCCTCTCACAGGCACTGTGAGGGTAATTTTAGACATTTTATCAAATTTATTCCTTTCACCAATCCAATAAAGTTGTTATTTTTAAGTCATTTCACGAATAATGGACCCAAAGTTCAGAGAAGTTATGCAATATTCTTCTCGTCACATAACAGGTAAATAACAGGGATTTGAATTGCTCCATTACTCTAAATATGTGCTATTTGTTATCACTTAACATCTTTGAGCAGTTTTCTTTTCTTTTTTTTTATTGCATTTTAGGTTTTGGGATACATGTGAAGAACATGCAAGATTGTTTTATAGGTACACACACGGCAGTGTGATTTGCTGCCTTCCTCCCCATCACCTATATCTGGCAAAAACCCTGTTTTTAAGACAGGGTCTCACACTCTGTCAACCAGGCTGGAGTGCAGTGGCACGATCTCAGCTGGCTCATGGCAACCTCTGCCCCCCCAGGTTCAAACAATTCTCATGCCTCAGCCTCCCAAGTAGCTGGGACTACAGGCACATGCCACCAAGCCCAACTAATTTTTTGTAT